>LPNX010839138.1:24075-37314 GCA_001517045.1 Pseudotsuga menziesii | reverse complement strand
TCCATCTTTTAGTGGTAAGGAGAAACCCTTTTTTTTGAATAATATTGGTTTTATTAAAATAATAAAACCACTATATATATATATGTGTGTGTGTGTGTGTGTGTGTGTGTGTGTGTGTGTGTGTGTGTGTGTTCTTAGTGTCCCTTCCACTTATAAGGATAATATTCAGTTGTTTTAAAATTCTACTTCGGGAAGGAAACTATTAAGCTTCTCCATGAGGTTGGTAGAAGCATTGTTTACCTATATGCGTGAGTAGACATTTTTACCAATACAATGAGTAAGGCTCAACATTCCCCTTTGAGTACTTGCGTTTGTAACCTGGAGTACTAAATCTGTCTTTACGACTCATAGATACTAATTCGACGTCTAACCAATTTTAACAACAGATCATTTTTTTTCTCTTCGTCTCTCCCTTAGTGGATTCGGTTGTCCATTGTTAAGTTGCGTAGATGAATTAAGTCTCCTAATTCTACAACTTCAGAAAGCTATCACTTACTTACAATGTTTTACTGGTGGGGCCTTGGCCTTGAGCTCCTCACCATAAAAATACTATAATAAACATTTGAAATTGCAACATATTTAGAGGTATAAAAGAGGGATATTACACCTCTCCTATTACATATTGTAAAATGACGAGGTTGAGTGATGTAAGGCGTAATAAAAAGACAAGAAATAAGTTATTTTCAACTCCTCTGAAAGGACAACTAAAAGATTCAGGACCCATTAAAACCCTAGGGTTTTTTATCCTTCCTCTTCCTTCCAGCTGGAAGAGTTAATGCAGTCACATGGGATACATATGAACCACTCTGAATCGAAGTCCTTGCATTTCCATTTCATTGACATTTGTCCCAAGATTTAACTATCAATCTTGTCACATTTTTGTTGTGTTTAGTATTTTCACCTAGAAGCTTTTTACTTAGGCTTTGCAAGTTTCATTAATGATCATATTATCTCCTATCCAAGGTGGAGTCTAATAAGGCCTAAAGTATGTGTTGGCTTAATTCTTATATTTTTAATTTTAGGAACTTAGTATACTAAAGTAGATGGGGTATAAACACTTAGTACAAAGATCAATGCCATGTTAAGTATGGGCTTGTTATCATCAAATTTATCCTACAAAATTCTCATATTTTAGTAGCACACCTGTAAAGGCAGACTTCAATCTTCCATGCTAGAATTCCCATCATTGTCAAAGCCTTGAGTTTTAGTCATCTTGATCCATCTCTCCATACCTCAAGTCTGTTGTTTGATGAAATCTTGTCATTTGTCTTTACCTCTCAAAATTCTAAATTCTTGTTGATCATCTTAAAAAAAACAAGATCCCTTTCCCATTCCAAAAAAATCAAGCCAAGTATTTTCAAATAAAAGTATAAAAATAAATATAAAATTATATTATTTTTAAACTATTGTTTTATAGTTTTAAAATAATGTTTATATTTTTTTTGAAAGGTATTTGGTTTCAACTTTATTTTTATCCATTTTTCTTATGCAATGGTAAGTTTTCTATGTGACTTGGTAAAGTTAAGAGTCTTTGTTTTTCGCCCAAGTCATGCCTCAGTTTCATATTGCAATCACCAAGTATCAAGGTGGAGCCCACAAGATCTACCACATGTCAAGAGAAATTCAAAATTTGTTGGATATATAAAGAATTATATCTATTCATTCCTTTTGCATGTGGGAGATATATGGAAAGACCAATTTTAAATGCCCTCAAATTTAAATGCTCTGAAATGTAATGAAAACGTTTTGGTTATATGGCAAGCTTTCAATGTTGTTCGATTATATCTTGAAGAATGTAGAGCTCGCAGGTGTTGACAAAATTTCCAAGTGTTACGCTAAGTCATCACCAAATATCAAACACCCATGAGTTGTTTGAAACTAGGTTGAAAGCTTTGTATCTTCGGACTAGGAAGTTATTTTTGAACGTTATCTATTGCTTGGACAGCGAGTGGAGAAGTGAGCGAACAACATATAGGTGTTAAATCCCATTAAGATTTTAGCGTAAAAGAAGCAATTTGGAGATAGCTTTTGGCATCAAATGTTATAAATTGATTTCAATCCCTCCAAAGTAGGAAGACAACTAAGGTACACGTGGCTAGTTTGTTACAAGATGTTCTTTGTTTTCAGTCACATCACTGAATCGAGTTGATCTCCATGCTGTGCATTTCCAGATTTGTTGTATGAAATCAACAGGTGATTAATAATCCAGAACATTCGGTGATAACAAATAGCAGGGTATTTCTAGGTAGAGGATTTCAAGCAGTTTGAGATCTCTTGCAGCTTATTCCAGATCTTATGGCAATAAAGCGAAGATTATTTTTATTATTTTAGCCTATCGATAAGATTTGATGCAGGGAAACTAGAAACAGTTGGAGTGTTGCATTTTTTATTTATAAATTTATAATTTGTAATAGTGGGAAAGAGAGTTCCAGCCGAGGGCTGAGTCTGTATTGGCAGGAGAATGTATTTCATTTCTTGGGTTATTAAGAATGCTTTGAGTGATTATTTGTCATTGAGCCTGATTTGTTTTAATTTGAAGTGATAAATATTATATGCTTTCATGATTTTTTCCTGTACTTGGATTCTTGTGGATAGTTTGTGATGTTTATCAGTTATTTGAAACATAGTTGGTTCTTTCCTTAGATAAGTTTATTCTCGTACTTTTTTTTGCCTTCATATCAAATTCATACATCCATTGTTCATTATTCTCTTCTGATAGCTTGATCTCCATCGTAAACTTTCAAGCCTAATTGTCTTTTTCAATAACCTAACATTCACTAGCTATGCTTCTTATGCATTCAAGGAGCATCTTTTAACAGATGTATTATTTAAAAAAAAACAAGACGGATCACCTTTTTCTTTATTTACCTTGTCGCTAGTTAAGGAAGTTGTTCCTCCATAGAACGACCCCAAACACCTGCACAACAGAAAGTATAGGTTCATGCCTTAGTCATCAAGACTAAGTAATATCATGAACCAAATCTTAAGAAAAAATGAAAAGAAAAGACGATAAACAATATATCACTTTCAAAACAAATCACTCTCACCATATAGTAACAAGCAAAGTATTTGCATTATAGATGGGGTAGTATAAAGACTTAATCATAAGATATGTAAGGTATGCACTCTGTTTAAACCTCATAAACTCATTTAAAGAGTTTGATTGAGTTATAATAAGTATGAGTATTAACATCTATCTAAATGAATTTCTAGGAAATTCTATAATTACATACATTAAATATTTTTTTTTAAGATTTTTAGGATATGTTACATAAATTAATATAATTATAAGTATTTTAAAAATTATTTATTTAATTTTTTGTTTATTATGTAATAAAAAGTAAATAAAAATTTTCCATTAATTTTATTTATTTAATTTTTTATAATAACATAAACATTTATTAAATAAATAAATAAAAAGTAAAAAATCATTAGAATAGTATAAATAAATGATTACATAATAATAAATAATAATAATTTATTTTTGTTATAAAACACATTAGGTGTATAAAAGAAAATATTCTTTATTTAAGCATAATATATAATGTTTACATACTTTTAAATTATTATAATATTATAATATAGTTTTTTAATATAAAATATGTTTATAAAAAAATATTTAATTAAAATGATAAAAATATTAATGATGAAATAGTCATCTCATTTGATGCAAACTAAGTCAATAGTATTATGTTATTGACATATACAATATATATCTAAAAATTTACTTGTGTGAAAAATTATTTTGTTTGACTTTCATGTCACTTGCAGAATTCACATTGGAAGAAAATTAGATCATTAAAATTTTAATGAATTGATTAATAAATGACAATTGATTAGACTTTAAAAAAAATGTTTGAGATTGAAGTTTTTTATTTAGATTATTTTTAATGAAAGTTTAGGTGTTAAGAATTGACTTTGATTGCGTGAAAGATCAAAACACTTGGCATACTCAAATGTGTGTTATTAATGTGAATAAAATTAGTTGATTGGAATTGTAATGGATTAATCAATAAGTATAATTAATTAGAATTTAAAGAAAATGATTGAAATTAAGCACAAAATGTTAAGATTTTAGATATTTGTTTAGATTATTTTTATATAAAGATTAGGGGATAAAAATTGACATTGACTTAGTGGAAAATCAAAACATGTAGCATATTAAAACTTATAGTATTAGTGTGAAGAAAATTAGTTGATTGAAATTTTAATAGATTAATTAATAATACTCATTTATTAGAGTTTAAAAGAAATGCTTAAAATATTAAGATTTAAGGTATTTATTAAGATTATTTATAAAAATAAAATAGTTGTTAAGAATAGACTTTGAATTAATGAAAGATCAAAACACAGCATATATGTATGATGGTTATTTAATAGCCAAATATCTACATCTTAATATGTTTAAGTAATACACTTTATGTTTTCATTGTAATATGTTTATCTTACATTAAGTAATATATTAAGTTTTCAGTGATCCTCGAGATGTAGAATAGTTGGTGGAGGGGTATGGTTAAGATGCCCCCTAAGCTTGAAAGGTCGTCGGTTCTTATCCAGTCAGATACCAAAAATACATTAAGTTTTCAGTGTAATATGTTTACCTGATATCTTTTGGTCAAATTAATGAACAACTATAAATGAGGTTTTTTTTGTTTTATGGTTAAGTAATTCAGATTACCAACCCTTAACATGGTTGGATTTAAATGTTGCCTGGGCTGTCAAGCACAAGAAACCTCTCTCCACGGTTTGCTTACCACAACTTTGATTGCTTTTTAAAAAAAATAATATATCAATACTAATGAACATCTAACACAACATTGCGTCATCTCAATGTTAAATCATAACCATCTCTTTTTTCAAAACAATGTTAGTACTTCTTTATGAGAGTACTTATCATATCCACTTACCACAACCTTTTTTTTTTTTCCAAAGAAAAAAATCGTAAATTTTTATTCACATTCAGCAGATAGCCTTCATAGTCCATTATACAAAAAACAACTGAGAAGTTGTTATTTACAAAAGTTTGCCTCAGAAGGAGCACAAATTCCACAATCCATATCCAAAACTGTTCCAACTGTAAAGTTGTCATTACATACAATATATCATCATAAGATCATAATGTTCACCAAAAACTTTTCAACAGAAAAGAAATCAAATTCCACGCACAAATTAAGTCTGATCATAGCAGACTTATTTCATCATTCCTGATTAAATCAGGTCAGATCAACTGTGTCAGGTGATCAAAAGCATAAAATCAGAGCAAAACTAGCATGCTGATGAAGTCTCATAAGTGAATGATAAGACAATAGCTGATAAAAAAAAATCAACAGCTAGAAATTGGCCAATTCCAGGCCATCCAAAGAAGAAAATAACATATCCAAATCCATTCAGAACCAAATAAGAAGAGGCCAAACAACCCGCAAGTCAAGCTCTAAGAATATTGCTTGAGATCACCAAATGCAAAAAGATGCATAAGAATATCAGCCATGGCATCATATCAAAGTAGAGCAATCCAGAAATGCGCAAGCATTTAACTCTCCAAAAGAACCAGCGATCTGTCAGAAAAGATCATATGCAAGTTGCCACCATCAAAAAACAGTCCAACAAACTGCAAAGAACAGACCACTTACCACAACTTGCTCGCTACCACAACTTTGAAAACCCTTTTACGATGCAAAGATTGTTTTTAAGTTAATTAGACTTCGGAAGTCAAAACCTTTTTTCCTTATCATAGCCACTGAGCACAACTCGTTCATGTTGATCTTCACTATTAACCACTTTTTTTTATAACTTTTACCATGCAAAGATTGTTTTTAAATAAATTAATTTCGGGAGTGAATTTTTTTTAATGGTTCATTCAATTATAAAAACATGTTCAAAATCGAAATTAACTTTGAACCTTTTTTTCTCGTTTTGATGAGTTATTATATTCTAATAATTAAAAAAAAAAACTTTAATATTCTCTTCTTAATTCAAATTTTTATTTATTTAATATTTAATTAATTATTATCTATTATTAAATTTACTTAAATAAGTATGGTTTACCTAAGATTTTTTTTTAAAATTTAATTAATTATTATTTATTATGAATATGTATTTATTCAGTTGAACCCTTAGGAGTAAGCTAGTTGAGAGGATGTTGGATGCAATGGCATCGAGGGTGTGCAAGAGGAAAATTTTTTGCAGTCTGCGGCGCTGGACGGTCTCACCCTCGGTATTACTCTGCTGTACAAACGGAGCCGCTCAATGGGTCTCTGTCTGACCCCTTGTTTCTGTTTCTTCTTGCATTTGATGGTCTGGTTCTTTGTTGTTATAGGTCAAACACGACGCTTTTGGTTTTCAGTCCTTGTTCTTTATAGTTTTTTTCTTGCTTTGTCTGGCTATTGTCCTATTTTATGGCTACTGTTTCGTCCTTTCAACCATTGCCGATGGCTGGAGTCCCTCCTCAGAGCTAAGGACTAGTACCAACCAGCATAATCAAGTGGGAACTGTAAATATTTAGTCAGTATTGGCGTAGCCTGTTTCTCTATTTTGCTTTCTGCTATGTGGTTGTGTGGTTAATTTTTCACCCATCCTACAAGACGTCATTGGGTCTTTATCTGTCCAGACGCTAGAAGATTCTACGTCGCCGTGATTTCGGGGCTTTGTTGTCCTTGTTTCGTCTATCTCTTTCTGGGTGGGGTTTTGGTTCGCACTTCTATTTGGTTACCCCTAACTAAGATTCAGGTCCGGGGTTTCTAGTTCTGTCTTCTGGCACATTTTTGTCAGATCCCCGTTGACTGATAATCTTTGTGGGGGTTCTACTGGATGTCTACGGTTAGTCTATACTTGGGTTGGACTAAGAGTTTGTTGATTTGCTCTGGTCTTCGCTAGCTGTCAACTAGGGTTGTCAACTGGGGTTCTGATGATTACTTGAAGTCTCTCCATTTCCCTTCATTGATTTAGCGAGTCCATTGTTGACTGGGGTTTCCACGCAGTCATTATGTCAGGAACCCATGATGGGTCTCCCGACGAAGCGACAGTTGGAGGGGATGCTCGTTTTCAACGAAGAAGAAAGACCAAAGCACATAAGGTGCTCGAAGGAAAACTTCGTTATGTTGTGGGACGGGACATTTACCTGGATAGAGTGGAGGCTTTGTGCTCCCGAGTGCTCATCGAAAGGCTGGAATATGCCTCCATGGATAAGAAGGATTGGTTCGCTTGGGCAACTGAACATTGGAAGCCCATCCTAACGTATGTCCCTGCTATCAGTCTACTGGTCTGAGGTCGGATAGTTTTTGTGTTTTTAGAGGATTCTCATGCGACCTATGTTCTTAACAGACTGTGGAGAGTGGGCAAAGGCTCGCTTGTTTTAGACCATTGGCATGTCCATTTTGACCCAGCCAGAGAAAGGGTAAAAAAACGTCACTTATGGACTCTGCTGCCTGGTCTTCCATTTCCGTTGTGGAATCGGTCGCTCCTGGAAGGAATAGGAAACACCATAGGCAGCTTTGTTGCAGTAGAAGAAGACTTTATGAACTCATATGACAAAAGACTGGCTAGAGTATTGGTCGATTTAGACATATCAAAAGGATTTTCGGTTGACATTGAAATTCTATGCAAAGAGCGCCTGTTCACTCAAAGACTTGACTATCAGGGCATCCCCTTCAGATGCAGCTACTGCAGGGGAACTGGACATCTGAGACGGAAATGTACGATATTCCGAGATAACTCTGTTACTCTGAGCCTTCGTGTCCCCAATTCAGCACAACGAACCAGTACTCCAGTTCATAGGACTACCTAGGTAAGTTCGCCCTCAGTCCCTCTGGTTTCTCCAATTGGAATTCTAAAAAATGCATGCTCCCTTTTCGAAGATGCATCAGATTTAGAATTAGCTATGTTGGATTTTGTGGGTAGGGAACGTAAGGCTCTGGTTAATGCTGGCTCCAATAGAGGACCCCTTATTCTCACTTCTCAGCCCTTGGAATCTTCAGTCACTCCTGGTATCTTTGTGGTTTGTGACCCTCTTTTTCCTTTAGACACTTCTCAGGTCTTGCTCCCCTCTTCCCCTCGTAAGGATATGACCCGCATTCCACATACAAGCACTGTTGTCTTAAACACGCGACTTTCGTCTCCGATGCTTTTAGACCCTTCCTCCATCGATCCCCATGCTACTTCTCCTGCGCCTGAGATTCTGCTGTGCCCTCCCCCAAGAGATTTCGAAACTCATTGATTTAATGAGTCTGGTACTATGTCTACTCCTACTGATGCCTCCCTTTCAGTCACTACTCATCAAGACGTTGGTTTCCCACAACCTCTCTTCAACGATTTTGATTTTCCACCCTTAGCTAGCAATGGTCGTTCGACATTAGATTGTCAATCCCTCAGCCCGGTCTCCTCCCCTTCCTTTGCAGATCCGGCTCTAAAAAAATCATTGAATATCTTCTCTGATATGACGCCTTTGTCTCCCTCTGTTCTCCCCCTCGACTCAATTCGCTTTGAAAATGTCACTATAAGGAGGGGAAAAAAAAGAAGAAATCTCCTCCAGCTGATGCGTCTGTCTCATCTGCCCCTTACACTCCGTTGTCTACCAAACTAAAGAATGCAGCTCAGAATTCTGCCTCCTCTTCTCAAAGGGTCCTTAGAACACTAACCCCCTTACATTCTGACTCATGATGCGTATCCTCTCTTTGAATGTATGTGGGTTGGGAGGCTCAACCAAACAAAAACGCCTTCGTAATCTATTAAGGGCTCTTTCTCCTGATTTAGTGCTACTTCAAGAAACCATGACTAGCTCTTACCTAGCCCTCTTTGCCTTTTCCAAGCTTTGCCCGGGTTGGGATTTCTATGCACTCAATTCAAATGGCCTCTCCAAGGGAATACTTTCAGGTTGGAATCCGAAAATCTTCAAATGTAAAGCATACCATACTCTTGCTGGTATCTTGCTCAAAGCTTCGTTTCGTGGCTCTTCCTTCTCTCTGTCAATTCTGAATTGTTATGGCCCTTACCTTAACCGTGACACATTCTGGAATGCAGTGGCCTCTGGAGGTCTCCTCTCGCTGCCCAATCTTATCCTAGCTGGTGACTTGAATTTAACTCTAAATGCCTCTGAGATTTGGGGCACTAGAGCTCAACTTGATCCTTTATGTCCCTTTTTTTCCAGGCTCTTCTCTGAGCATCAATTAGTGGATGTGGCTCCCCCATCTGCAGGACCAACTTGGAGGAATGGAAGGATGGGGGAAGATGGGATCTCCAAATGACTTGATCGTTTTCTTCTCTCGGATCAGCTCATTAGCACTCTTCCTAGATACAGGGTTTGGTCTCATCGAAGTGGGATATCATATCACTTCCCAGTTTTGTTAGAATGGATGGATCACCAAAATCCTTGTGCTTATCCTTTTAAATTCAATCAATCTTGGCTTGGAAATGAGGATTTTAATCACTTGATCCGAACTGAATGGCCACTTATCTCTTCTGAGGACTCACTGGATGTTATGAAAGAGTTTTCGTGCAAACTTTGCCTGCTAAAAGAAAAAGTTAAACCTTGGATTAAAGCTGAATCACAAAAAATGAAGGACAAATCACTTCTTCTGGAGGAAGAAATTAGCTCTCTTTTACTTTCTTCGCACTCTGCTTTATTAAGTGATGATCAACATCACAGATTGATAGCACTAAAAGCTGATCTTCAAAAGCTTCTGGATCATGAGCTATATTCAGCTAGACTCCAAAGCTGTATTACTTAGGCCTCGAATGGGGATGCTAACACCAAATATTTCCATGCGGTGGCATCGGCCCAGAAAAATCATAATGCCATATGGAGTCTGAAAGATGAGGGGGGGAACTGGATCTCAGATGGACAAAGCATCAAATCTCTTAGGATTCGATATTTTAAAAATATTTTTGCAGGTGATCATAAGACCAATCTTTCTGCTCAGCTAAAGGTGATTCGTTTATTTCCTTCTTATATCAGGGAGGATAGAAAAAAGGTCTAAACTGATTCTGTCACTCTTTTGGAAGTTGTTGAAGCTCTCAAAACCTTCAAAAAGGATAAGGCTCCAGGCCCTGATGGTTGGCCTATTGAATTCTATCTGACTTTTATAGATTTTCTAGCTCCTCTACTTGCTGATTTGGTGGAATCTTCTAGAATATCGGGTAGTGTGGCCCCTTCCCTTAATTCCACCTTCATAGCTCTAATTCCAAAAATTGATCAGCCGGTCTCCTTTGTTGACTTTCATCCTATTTATCTTTGTAATCTCTGTTATAAGTTGATTTCAAAAGTTGCAGCCCTGAGACTCAAACCTTTCCTTGACTCCTCTATTTCTCCTCAACAATTCGGGTTCCTGAAGAACTGTCAAATCACTGAGCCGGTCGCCATCACGCAGGAAGTTCTTCACTCTGTCAAAACAAAAAAGAGATGTGTGCTCATCCTCAAGTTAGATTTGACAAAGGCTTTTGATAGGGTAAATTGGACATACATCTGTCTTATTCTTATTCAGATTGGAGTTCCTCTCGTAGGAGTGAATTGGATTTTGGGATGCATTTCTTTAGCAAATTTTGATGTCCTTGTCAATGGTTCTCCCTCTTCATTCTTTTCAGCCACTCGTGGAATCAGACAGGGCTATCCTTTGTCCCCATTGTTGTTTATCCTGGTAATAGAGGGTCTCAGCCTTCTTATTGAAGATGCCAAGAGAAATGGAAAAGTCAAAGGGATAAAAATTTCTTCTCATCTCTTCCTCACCCATCTGCTATTTGTAGACGATGTGATATTATTTGGTATGGGATCCTTTGAGGAATGGATAGAGTTTGAAGTTTTACTTGAAACATTTTGTGAGGCCTCTGGCATGTGCATAAACTTGGAAAAATCTTGCTTCCTCCATAATGACTTAGATGTTGCCCTCCTTGGTAGAATCACTGGTCTTCTTCCGTACAGATTTTCTCATCTTAATCAGGGTTTCAATTATCTTGGATACTTCCTCAAACCTTCGGGATATCTGGTCAAGGATTGGCATTGGCTTATAGCCAAATTTGATAATCGTATATCTCATTGGACTAACAGGCTCTTGTCTATGGGAGGACGTTTAGTTCTTATTCGATCTGTGCTCTCAAGCATCCCTGTCTAGTGGTTGGCCCTTATTCCTATCCCTTCTTCAATTTTAGATAAGCTCATAAAATTGATCTTTTCCTTTCTTTGGGGATCCTCTTCAAAGGGGAAAAAATTTCATCTTGTTGATTAGCATCTACTCGCCCGACCTATGTCATCAGGTGGCTGGGGGATTAAACATCTCCCTAGTTTCAGTTTATCTCTGAGATTGAAGAGTCTATGGAATGTTTTAAATAGCACTGGAATTTGGAATCGTATTTTATCTGTGAAATATATGAAGAATCAGTCTGTACATTTATGGCTAAGAGAAAAATGTTTCATGTTTCGAGATGTTTCGGTAATTTGGAAAGGCTTCCTCTTAACCTTGCCTTGGCTGGGTAAAGGGGTTCTCTGGCAAGTAGGAAATGACACTAATATCCGCTTGGGCGTGGATCCTGTAGCTGGATTGGGTAGCTCTTATATTCTCCCAGCTAATTTGAGAGCCTATCTGGATGATTATGGGATTCGCACCCTAGCTCAAGCTAGAAATGATACTTGTTTTGCTTCAGGGTACTGGTTTATAGCTGAAGATCTCGACTTGTGCGGTGATTGGAAATCATGTTGGGATTATTATATTAGAGGGTTGGAATATAGTAGAATCCGATTGAAAGACCTTCGTGACTCTCTCCATTGGTCTTTTAATAATTATATTGGCCCAATTACTGCAGCCAAAGGATATGAAAGTATCATCTCGAACAGCAGTTTAGAAATGCGGAATTCTGTTAGTGATTCTCTCTGGTATCTAAATATTCCAACTAAAATTGCCTGTTTCAACTGGCTTCTGATATATGGTCGGATCCTTACATGGGATCAACTACAGTTGTGTGGTTTTTGTGGTCCAAGTCGCTATGTATTATGCAAGAGAAATTGGGAGGATATCCAACATCTCTTCCTTTATTGCCCCTTCACGGTGAGTTTGTTCTCACACTATGCAACTCGATTTGGATTTGTTCTACCCAGTTTTGACTCTGTCCCGTCCCTCTTGGAACATGAATTTTCAACCACTGCGCGTCGAGCTGCTTTTAGATACTTGCCTTTATTTGCATACTGGTGTATTTGGATTCTTCGGAACAAATGTCTTTTTGAGAACAGAAGCCCTTCATTACAGCCTCTTTTCTCCATGATTGAAAGTTTTCTTAAGCTTTTTCTAGTTCCTAATAAATCTAAAAAAATTAAGAATTTTGGGCAAAAGCCACAAAAGGTCTTTCCTTGTGCATTTTTCGATGGGTTTGCTGCTATGAATATTAGAGGTGCAAGGTACATGATCTATCTAAATGATAACCATTATATCAGCTTCTCTTTGGGATGTGGAAGTAGTACTAATACTAGAGCGGAATTATTGGCACTCTGGGCTGTTTTAAGAGTGAGTGTGATGATGGGCCTGCCAACTCAATTGATCTTTGGTGACTTGATGGTAATTATTTCTTGGCTCAATGGACTCTCCACCCTTGATATTCCGTCTCTGATGCATTGGTGTGATGATATAAATAATATGCTACAACATGTCCCTTCAGTGATCTTCAAGCATATATACCGAGAGCATAACATGCTGGCTGATGGCCTCTCCAAACAGGTGCTGAAACTGGATATGGGATATGGAACTTTCTATGAAACACTGGATGGCATGGTCATAAAACATGGCCAATTTATGCTTTTTTAGTTGCTGAATTCTTATCTGGTTTGCTCAGCATTTGATATTTCAGTATTGAATGATATGATTTATATTTCATGTTGAGACTTTTTCAGCCAGCTAGTTTTTCTCTGGATTATCTGCTTGAGATCACCTCCGATTTTCAGCATTATCTGACCTGAATTTTCAGGAATGATGAGAAAAATCTGCTATGATCAGACTTTTATTTTTTGTTTGGCTGGCTGTTAGTGCAGGCTTGATCATTGTCTTCTGTATATTTGCAGATTAGCTACTCTTTGTTCCTTTCTGACAAGAAAGAGGGTATATGTTTAATATGTCTTTTGATTCCTATGAATAACAAAGACTGATATTTTTTCCTCTGAAAAAGCTAGTTGAGAGGAGACTCCCAAAAATTTAGTCATATTAGTTGGTGCGATCCTTAACAAACAAAAATAATAATTATAAAATAAAAAATTTAAACATAATTATT
>LPNX010839135.1:448354-460529 GCA_001517045.1 Pseudotsuga menziesii | reverse complement strand
ACCTGCAAAACAAACTAGGAGAAAATCTTGAAGCTCTTCTTCAGAGAGGGATAGGAGACTGGAAGCACTCCTCAACTCTGTAGAACTTGATCAACCTTGAAGCTCTGATACCATGTAGAAATAATAGATCAATGCTATGAGCAATGATTCTAAGAAGAAGCACAAGAAATAGATCTTGCTACTAAGAATTCTCACAAGCATACACAGGAAAAATAGAGAGAAGAAAAGAGATTGAATCACATGAATGAAGAGATGAATATTGGTGTGTATCCTTCCATTGAATAATTATGAATAATAGTGTACATAAATAGTACATCCCTCATAGGAAAGTCGAATTGTATGGAAACAACTCATAAAGCTCAAAAAGGCCGACTTACCAAAATAGAGCAAACCCCCATAGGTGGATAAAGCACTTGTTAAATCTATCAAGGACCTCATGAGTTGGAAAAAGCATGAGTGAGTTGTTACGGAGATGAAAATAACATGCTAATCCTAGAAAATGGAGAAAAACTAATGGAGGATGGGTTGGAAACAAAAGCTCCCAGTTTCCTAGTTGACTAGCTTTTATCTTATTCATAGAAAAGCAGGAAAAAGCAGAAAAAACAGAATCTGTTGTAAAGCCCTGTATACTAATTCTAGATCAACCCAGAATCAGAAATAAATCATTCCTAGGATATAGATGGCATGTATTGACTTTAAGGTGCAAGTGGATGCCAACTAATTAAGCTAGTGGGTGAATAATTAATCAAATAATGATTAATTATTTTATCCTAAGTTGTGAGTGGGTTTAATATATTCCAACATAGACGATCTTTATCTTTTCCTTTAAACTATTAGTTAAAATCTTAATCTCATTTTTTCTTATATCTCTTTTAAGCATATTTACAAGGAATATAATGTTCAAGCTAATATGTTGTTCAAGTTGGCCATTGGCCATAGAGATGGTAAATTTTAAGAAGTATTTTCCAGTATGTATTTGGGTGGATATTTGCTCCTTTTTGTGTGGTTGTCTATTCGTGTCTTTGTGTTAAAAAGATGTGTGAGGAAAATGGACTTCACATGGATGTTTTGTAGTATTTGGATAGAAAAGAGTCTATCTTTTCTGGACTTTTTTATGTATTGTTGGTAGCAACTTTGATTCCTTGGAATAACAAGTTTTTTTTCTACATAAATAAATCCTATTTATAGCCTATCAAAAAATGATAACCCTAAGCTAATAAACCTTAATTAACTCAAAAAACATCAATTATATACTAATAAATCCAAATTAACCCAAATAACTCCTAATTAGAGCAAATAAATCCTTATTAACCCACATAAACTTTAACCAAACCCAAATTATATGTTAATAGACCCTAATGAACCAATGTCAAAAAGTACATGTAGATGTAAACATAGATGCAAGGGAGAATGCTCAACCCATATACATATCAAGTAATGTTTCTACAGTACAATTTCACTTTTACAATTATATTTCCAATTTGAACTTTGTATGTAGACTTCATAATGAGTGCACACCTATGTTGACCATATGCAATAGAAGATGTCACACTACCATTAAAATATGTATCAATTATTTTAATGAAAGAAAGAGAAAATACAGTAAAGATAATGAAAACTTTCTCCAACAAGTATAGTCCATCTAAGATCTTGTTAGGAAATATGAAGATGTGGATCAACCACATCAAATTGCAATTAAGCAGTGCATGGGCAAGTACAAAGTTGCCAATCTAAAATCCCCCCGTAACTAAGAACCTATAAAACAATTGTAAATAGTTTATATTGTACTATAATGGAGGGTTCATTTGTTTAAGCGTAAATATTCTATATTAGATTGCATGTTTGATTAGTTGAACAATGGCTTCTTTCATAATTGCCCCAATTTAAACTCTCCCCCATATCTTCCTAGCAAATGGATCCACATTAAAAGCCAAGTGTCTTTGTCTAAGAAACCATGAACTTTATCAACACATGTAAACACCTTTCCAAGGTAATGGGTTAGCTCAATTAGTTAAACGAAAGATTCCTTCAAAATCGTCTAAACTTAAACTCTGCCTCCATATCTACCTAGCCACATGGATCCACAACAAAAGCCAAGTCCCTTTATCTAAAAAAACATGAATTTTTGGAACACGTGTAAACATCTTTTCCAAATCCATGTAGCTCAATTGGGTGAACAATATGACTGAAGGATGTTACCAACAAGGAGGTCGTAGGTAAAAGATTCAAATCTAGTTGCCTTTCAAGATTACCAACAACAACTACAACAGATAGTTAAGTTATCCTCTATCCGGATTGATTTTGAATTGATTTTGAAGAGAAATCTCACAAAATTTTCCTAAAAAAAAACCTTAACACCTTTTCCAAGTTAGCACATTTAATAATAAAGTAAACATCTTTTATAAGCTAGCATATTTAGTAAATGTAAGCATGTTACATTATGTCCTTAGCATAACATTATAAAAATGATATCCATAATAAATTATATCCTTGTAGAAATGCATTATAGAAAGACAAAAAGAGCTTTTGTTTCGAATTTCAATATTATTGAGTACATTTAAAAGAACATTGGTCTTTATTCAATATTATTTGAAAATAATTTTGTTTTTAATTTTTAATGTATAATTTTTTTAATTTTGTCATCAATCTCATTAAAATGGTACCATATTGGAGTACTATTTTTTTAATGAAGAATTTTATGAATGGTAATTTTTTGATATATAAAACATGATTTTTAATTATTGGTTTCTATAAATCAGGAGACAAAACGTAATACTTACAGCTGATTTTACAAGGTGAAAATACAAAACCCTTGGAACATAAGACACATTAAGATCTTAATTTCTCTATAAGTTTCACCATATCACATCCCTAACAAATAAATAGAATTTAGCTAGCTAAATGTACAATGTAAATAGTGAATTGTTAGTTATTTGACAAGGTAATAAGGCTATAAATGTGTGTCGGCATTGCTTCTGCAGTAAAAGCATGAAGGGTCAGGAATTTCGAGGGATGTTTTGTGTCGGTTTAATAGTAGAGTAAGTGTTTGGACTTCTTTTGGGTGTTATGAGATGCAGTGTTCTTAGTATCCAAAATTTTCAAAGTTGAATTTGTGATATTTTATGTTCCATAAACCTAAAATTTATTTTACAATTTTGTGATTTTTCTTATGCATTTGTAGTTTGGTAGTGGTGTCGACTACAATGTTTTAAATTTTTGGACGACAAGTTGTAGAGTTACCTCTTGTTGCTACCAGCAAGAGAAATGAAAACGGTTGTTGATGATGATTTCACTCTTGATATCTTTGCATTAAACCCTTGAAGTGATCCATCCTTCATGCACATACAATATATAATGTCAAAAAAACCTAGTCATTCACGTAGAACTAACTAGTATACCTATGCTAAGAGTAATTGTTATGTTCAAATAACAATAGTCAAAACAACATACATCAGTAAAGAAATTCATCCATATATAATATCATCTAGGGATAATATCTTGCATCAACACACCCATACATTACTATTTGGACACAAATAAAAAGACACAATAGAACAAACTTAAGTTCACATACAAGAATACAAGTACAAAGGGTACACAATACCTGGCACTCACTACACATCGTAATGTTTGTCTTCCACCGATATTTACATGACGAACATGGAGTAAGTCAACATAAATTTTGACTTTGAAAGAACCATGCAAAGGCTTTGGAGAGACATGAATTCCTATAATTATTGGGTGGTTCCAACTTTCCTAATGTGTATCACAAATGTTCTCACAAATAGGAAAAGCAGATAAAGAAAAACAATGGCACAGGGTCAAGTAGGCATATCTTTCAAATACCAAAAAGAAGAAAAGAAAAAAAAACTTGAACAAAATGAAAACCACGGTATATGAAGAACACAATAGCTCACGTACATTGAAGCACTTAAACTCAAAGGGTCACTAGACATGTACTTATACTAGAAAAATTTTCAAAAGAGATTGTGATTTACATGATTACAAGACTAAAAGTCAATCATTTATGGCATGAATTGGTCCTATAGCAAAAGTCTCGGTGAACAATAGAAAATATCTTAAACATACAAATATTTTACATGTTATAAAGATATGTAATTGTTAATTAGATAAAATAATAATGCATGGTAAAATCAATAAATTAGCATTCATAAAACTCAATTAACTTGAATCCATATCTAAGTTTCTTCTGCCAAAGTCAGGAAAGAAATGAAAAAACAACACTTAAATTACAAGCCTTTGTCTACAAAATGAACAAATGATATCAACAATTTTTAATCCTTCAATCATATTCAAAGGGAGCTATTGCTTCCCACATTTTTCACTTGATTGCTTTGTAGCCACCTACATAAGCATGCACAATATTCAATTTCCCCCTCCAAAATTATACATCATGCCATTTTAACCCTACAGACAAATGGTGCATAAAATTTCCACATCATCAAATGTAGTAATCATAGTTCGAAAATTAACAACATCCTCCAACCTCCTCTTGGTATGTTTATTAGTACAAGTTTAATAAGTCTTTCTTTGTTTGTTGTCTCGCTTATGTTGGACCTTCAACTTCTTCCATTAAACTGAAACTCGTTCATCACATTGGCAACAAGTTGTGCAGCTGCAACATTGTCATAACTGAAAAAACCTTCAAAATAAATAAAAAAATTGAAAGGTAGAGAGTAATCAAAGGCTCTATGATACCATGTTTTTAAAACTAAGACATGAACTATAAACAATGAGGGCCACTTGGGTGGGGAAAAAATAAGTAAATTCTACCAAAATTCTACCAAATCATTTGATGACACCGATAGCCTTGTCAACAAAGACCTTTGCACTTATGACCTTTCCAAAGGATGAAAAAGCAATAGATAGTTCCCGATCACCAAACTATTGTGCAATGTGAAAACTGAACAAATTTTCTCTAGGTGGGCCTATATTTAGCAACGTCAAGACATTATTACTAATGCAAAACATGAGACTTACAGATTTTGCAAACTACCAAATGACTAGGATAAAAAACTATTTCCTACCTTCCACCTATGCCCCTAATCTTGTCTTCACATTTCTAGTTGCTATATTTGTGCATACCATTGATGGTCCAACATAACTATGCCCAACATGCATTGTGGAAAGACCCATCATTGACCTTTGATTTCCCATAGGGTACTGGGCACTAGACATAATAGAGTATCCTAAGTTCATGTGTCCTACTAATGGCATTGCAACAAAGTTTATGTGTCACACCAGTCACAGAATTGGGTGCAACACCATGCAATGTGTTGGTTGGAGTAATAGCATCCAACATACCATGTAAAGAAGGCTTATTTGTTAAAGTAGGAAAATGATTGTTAAAGTATTGTAACTTCAAAATATATTCCATATGTATTGATTGTATTCCTCCATCAGGAAATGAGTTTGGTCATTGAAAGAATCAATGTAAACCTCTGGATGTAAGTCGGGTCAATAGAACCCAAGTGTCATTATAATAAATATTATTTTTGGTGTCTTACTGGACAAGTCATCCCTCTCAGTTAGACAAGTCAACCCTACTAGGTTCTAGGTCAAGTAAAGTGAAGAATATAAATAGGGAGGCGCTCCCCTTCATTTTCACACACTTACTCAAGCAATTTTGAAAGAGAGATAAGAACAGGTGTGCCAGGAAGAAGAGAGAAGCAATTGTCTTAGGTTTTACACTGCTCTAGTTGAGTTCTATACTGAGGAAGTTTTGTGGGGTTTTATCCCTTGTAGTTTCCATGAGGAAAATCTTTGTGTTCTTTGTGTTAATGTGCTTATTGTTCTTTCAATGATCCTACTATTGAAAATTGTTTTAAGATATCATCTAATCAATTAAGAAAACTTAACATGGTACCAGATCCACCCTGAAAGGAGACACTACACAACTATGGTTTCTCATTCCGAACAAATCTCTTGACAAATCATAATTGAATTCCAAGAAGTTTCAGTTTTGTACCAAACATTGTTGTCGGGAAGAACTATGGCTTTAGTTCTCCTGATACTCCATCATCAATCTCAGAAAAAGAAAGATACGGTAGATTTCCCTAGGAAGGTACATGTTTTCCATCACTCAGTCCTACCAATGATCTCAACTAGAAAATTAGGGCTTCTTCGTCAAACCTTAGGTCATCTTGAAGAAGGTCAGCTAGAAGTTGTATTCATCAAGTAAGTAGTACTTCCTCTAATTCCATTTGAAGTTCTCATTATGTTAAAAGATGATAAACAATACCAAGCTATATGAGAATCTTGAGGGTGCTGAAAAATTTAGAGCATGGAAGTATCTGATCATGCTCATCCTAGAATAAAATGATCTAGAAGGATTTATAAAGGAGGAAGTCGCTGAACCATAAGAAGTTGAAGCTAAGGCCAAATATAAGAAGGATATAATCAAAGCTAAGAGGATCATAGTTGACTCTATCAAAGATAACTTGATTCCTCAAGTATCCTCAAGGAGGACACCAAAAGAAATGTTTGATGCTTTATCCAACTTATTTGAAGGAAGAAACATAAATAGAAAGATGGCCTTGAGGAATCACCTCAAAAGTGTAAAGGCTCAAAATTCAAAAACCGTGCAATCATTTTTCACAAGAGGAAGAAGAACAAAAGATTCCAGACCCATGTTGTTGAAGACGATGATCAAGACGATGAGGAAAAAGCTAAGGAAAATAAAGATTCCTTTGAAGAATATGTCTTGATATCTGCACTCATAGGTTTAGTCTCACCAAGAAATGGCACCTGGTTAGTGGATAGTGGTGCCTCCAAGCACATGACAGGTTACAAGGACTCACTCTCATGTCTTGTACAAAAGGAGTTCCCACATAAAGTAATACTTGGAGATGATTACCAATATTCCACAAAATAAATGGGAGAAGCCTCCTATAAGTTGGACTCTCGAAAGTCCATGAAGATGAAGGATGTCTTATATGTCCCGGGATTAAACAAGAACCTTCTTTCTATCTCATCCTTAGATAAGAAAGGGTTCAAAGTTTATTTTGTGGATGGAGAAGTCCTCATGTGGACAAAAGGAAAAACTATAGATGATGCAGTAGTAATTGGATTTTAAGAAGGAGGACTCTACAGATTGAAGGGACATGTAGATTCAGCATTAATGACTAGTACCATAAGCCCATGTGAGTTATGGAATGGAATAATTGCTCATATACATTACAAAGAATTTCCAATTGTGAGCAAGGTTGTGATAGGTTTACCTGAGATTCAGATAAATCATGAAGGAGTGTGCAAAGGATGTGCACAAGGAAAGAATACAAAGAAGCCTTATCAAAACAGTAACAACAAAGAAAAAGGGATCTTAGATACTATTCATTCAGATATATGTGGGCCAACGCAGACCACTTCATTAAGCGGGTATGATTACTATGCTTCCTTTATTAATGACTACTCTCACAAAACTTGGATCTATTTCTTAAAGAAGAAGGATGAAGTGTTTGAAAGGTTCAAAGAGTTTAACACCCTTGTAGAAAACCTCTATGAAAAGAGGATCAAGATCTTAAGATCAGATAATGAAGGAGAATTCACATCAAGTGAATTCAATTAGTGTTGCAAAGAAGATGGGATTAAGAGGGAGCTCACCATTCCCTATAACCCACAACTGTTGATGTACATATAACTTTGGAATGTATTCTTCTATGTATCTTATGTATTGTAACCCGATTTTTATTCCGGGATGTTTCTATTATGTATTTGAGTCATGTTGTCATGCCCCGATGTTCCGATCGAGAAGATTAATAATGTAAACAAGTCTTGTCAATTCATTGTGGAAGTCCCCATAGTTTTGGGGCACTGGGGTTATTATACACTAATTAAGGTGTAGGCTCTAGTAAGTAATTGTTAAGTTGGGCCGACATGATTGAGTGCACTTCAAGTGAACGAAAGAATATAAATAGAGAGTGAGAGCCTCTCTATTTATCACTTGCATAACACATCACTTGCTCTCTCAAGTGTGGCGCGCTAGTGGAGAAGGAAATATACTGGGACTAGAAGAGTACTGCTGTCGGGAGTGCATCTTACTGTTTTGGGGTCTTACATCTTGTGGTGATTCTATATTTGAGGAAGTTGCAGGTTTTTCTCCATTTATGGTTTCCCCGATCAAAACTCTTTGTGTCTCTTGTCTCTTGTGGTGTGCTTATGTTATTGTTGTGCTTGTTATTCTCTCAGTGAAAAGATCCTAACATAATGCAGCTTAAATGTTGAAAAACTAACATGGTATCAGAGCTAACCTGAGAAGAAGACACTGTGCAGCTGCAGGAACTAGGGTTTCCTAGTTTGTGGATCTTCCTCCACAGATTTTCAGCAAAAGTAAGGTGGAACAACTCTCCTCCTTAGGGCGCATCTTTCTGTCGAAGCGGAATTCGATTCTGAGCATTTTCAGTTTTCGAGGCGGAAATTAGGGCTTTCTATAGAAGAAGAATTTTTGAGTGAGACCAGCATAGGATTTTTCTCCTCATCAAAACCGAATTTTAGAGACCTGGATCAAGAATTTTGGTTGGGTAAATCTCCGGGAAAGTCAAACCCTAGTTTGACCCCGAGCTTGAAAAACCCTAAATACTAAAACTGATAAGTTTTGGTACAGTCGCTATATTCCGAGGTTAGACGAGTCTCAGAAGCTGAAAATTGTAGGGTATGAATATAAAATCCTGATGAACATTGTTTCCAAAAATCAGCCTCAGATTCGCTATAGTCTGGGAGATATGATCTCTCCAAGTTAGGGTTCCACCCTCTTCCATAATTCATCCCTAAACAGGACATCTGGGGAGATCTGCAATATCTTGGGCTACAGAGGTCCAAATGGAATTCCTAAAGATGTTACATAAAGGGCACAGACTTTAATTTCGGTGGTCCAAATATCAGACTCAGAAGATGAACCAGTGACATGTGGCATTCCGTACAACTTCGCTAATCTGAACAGTCCTATAACAGGTCACCTTGGGAAAAGGTTCATAAATCCCAAATGGTGATACCAATTCTGATGAAACCTATGGTGTTAGATCAGGGACATGCGCGTTTACCACAGTGAGAAATTTTAGAGACATAAGATCTGTAATTTCGGAGATATCAGAGAAACAGTAACAGGAATTTCTGCAGAAGAAATTGGAAATCTAGGGCTTCCTGTTCCGGGAGCTTCCCTCCACTGTTTTCAGAAAAGGAGTACATTTGATAGCTCCATTTGAAGAGATCTATCTGTCTATCCAATCAGATCTGAAAGATTCCAAGTTTTGAAAATTAGAGTTTTTGTGACAAACCCTAGATCAGCAAACTCCGGGACAAGGGCGAACACCTCAAATCGGTAAGATCTAATCCTTTGCTATTTCCATTTGAGGTTCTCATTTCAATATGATCTATCACAATAGCTTGATGATAAGCTTGGTGAAGTTTACAACTTCCAAGCATAGAAGTATTTGATCTCTCTGAAGAAAATGGATTGGACACCTACATGAGTATAGAGGTTCCAGCTTTAGAGGGAGACGAGGCCAAAGAAGACATCATGCTCATGCTGCAGAGGATGATGAACCATCCAGAAAGAGATCCAGATATGAAAGTGAAGATTCTTCAAGCGAGGAAGAATATGTTCTGATATCAGCTCTCACAGGTAACATTACTCATGGAAGTGATGATTGGATTATAGACAGTGGGGCTTCCAAACATATGACGGAATTCAAGGAATCCTTTGTAAGACTGTCAGAACATGAATCACCTCACAAGGTGAAATTAGGAGATGACTACCAATATCCAATAAAAGGTAGTGGGGAATCTTCATACAAGCTAGACTCTGGTAAGTCTCTAACAATGAAAGAAGTATTGTTTGTTCCAGGACTCAAGAAGAACCTTCTCTCCATTTCAGCATTGATGCAAAAGGAATGCGGGTTGCATTCATAGATGGTCAAGTCATCATGTGGCCAAAAAGGAAAGACTATCGATGATGCGGTAGTGATTGGAGAACAAGAAGGAGGCTTGTACAAATTGAAGGGCCATCCAGAACAAGCCTTAATCCATGACATAGTAGAGACAAATGAGCTTTGCCATAGAAGGCTTGCACATGTGCATTATAGAGCACTACCTATTGCAAGCAAAGTTGTTGAAGGTATTCCAGAATTTCAAGCTATTTGAAGGGAAGAACAAAAATCAGAATATGACCTAAAGAAACCAGTTGAAGAATGTGAAGATCTAGAATGCAGAGACCATGTAGTCATGATAGTCTCTCAAATCAAGAACAACTTGAAGCAGAAGTGAAGAATGCAGAAGTAGTGATGGCCACCTTGAATGGCCTCCCAGGATCATGAAATTCATTCATTCAAGGAATGTGTTCCAGAAGGAAGTGATCACTTTCAGTCGACTCATAAGAAGAGAAGAGAAGATGGGAGCAATTTAAGATCAAGCTCTCACCATCCAAAGAAGATCCCTCAAGCAATGAGGAATATGAAGAACTCAACTCTTGAAGAAATTCTTATCCTCCGTATCATTTGGATAAGAAACGATGCTACCATGAATGGAGAAGACGATGAAGCTGAAGGCTCAAGAAGCAGTCTACCCACGAAACAAATAAAGATAAGTATTCAATTGTCATTTCATAATATTGTTTTGTTATGCATTTTTTTATATTCAGTTGATGTATCATGCATGATAGGATGTTTGCATTAATGACAGTATAGTACTAATATGCATGTGATAGGTAAGTAGCTCATGGTGCTATACAAATTCTCCATTGCTACTTATCTAGAATGAAACCTCTTTGCTGACATATTGGATTAGTGCACAATCTCAATGTTGTCCTGGTAGAGATGGAAGGCATCTAGAAAGTTTCAATGCGATATGGATGAATGTTGTATTGGCTAAAGTAGTTGCATGATCATATATTTATGCATAAGTGTTTGCCAGTATAAATATTCCTTATGAAATGTTTCTAACCATACAATTGCATTTGACTTGTAGGAAATACCGCATACATAATCGCCTACAAGCAAAGAAGAATGAAGACTTGTTCTGAAGAACAAGTGACGACATTTCAAGGCAAAGAATAATATGATGAATGCAGTGACATCATTGATGCAGAACCTTCCAGCCATGAAGAAGTAACTAAGAAGAAATGGAAGACCAGTTCAAGAAGAATGATGTCAGGGCGTATTATCAAGACCTGAAGAGAAGTTCATAGTTCCATCACGCAGTAGATGGAAACATCGTGGGATACAAATCAAGATTCATAGCATGAGGCTTCTCACGAAAGGAAGGCCTAGACTACGAAGAGACATTTGCAGCCAGTAAGAGTTTAAATACATAAATGATGAGCCTGATGAAGATCTTAACCTTTGCTACAAGGTTGAAGATGCAAGTTTATACACTAGATGGTCACATAGAATATTAGTAGAATAGGAAGCTACTTGTCACTCTAGTACATAATGTTTTCAGTGCATAGAGCACAGAAGACAGAGGGAGTATGATGCTCCGCTTCATAGGGAGTGACTACAGAAGATCCTGAGGTTCAACATGATATGACAGGATGGATAGATTACTGATGACTCTAGGCTTTACCAAAAGTAAAGCAAATTCCAACCTTTACTACAAGGTTGAAGATGGCAACCCAATGATGCTCCTACTATATGTAGATGATCTATTTGTGACAGGTATAGATGGGTTGATTGCTGATACGAAGAGAAAGCTTGCTGCTGAGTTCAAAATGAAGGACTTGGGGATGATGCATTACTTTCTAGGTATGGAGGTGTGGCAGAGTACAGATGGGATCTTCCTTGGACAAGGGAAGTATGCAGTAGAGATATTGAAGAGATTTGGTATGATGGACTGCAAGGCTTTGGCTACACCTATGGCATCGAACCTGAAGCTATTGAGTGATGCTTCATCAGAGTCGGTTGATGCTATGATGTATCGTCAGATGATTGGTTCATTGATGTACCTGAAGAACATAAGACCAGACATTTGCTTTGCTGTGAACACCTTGAGCCAGTACTTGACAGATCCGAGGAGTGTTCACTTGACAGCTCTAAAGCATATTCTGAGGTACCTGAAGGGTACAGTTGATTGTGGGCTCAAGTATGATGTGAATCAGAAGATTAACCTAGAAGGTTATGTTGATTCAGATTGGGCAGGCAGTGCCATCGACAGGAAGGGTACT
>LPNX010839135.1:183268-448169 GCA_001517045.1 Pseudotsuga menziesii | reverse complement strand
GATTGGTTCCTTCCATGGTCAGATGTAAGGGCTGAGCCATTCTGTCATGGTGAGAGGATTCAGTTCCTTCCATGTCAAATATGAGTGCTGACTGCCATTATGGGAATGGAGGCACCTGGTCAGTTACCAAGAACACTCAGTCAGGGACTGAGAGAGCCATTCTGACGAGCAGGTCAGATGTAAGGGCTGATCCATTCTGTTCATGGCCAAAGGATTAAGTTCCTTCCATGGTAGATGTGAGTTCTGGCCATTCTGTCGAGTAGGATAGATGTAAGGGAAACTGCCACTCTCAGGGAGAGTGGAGGCGCCTGGTCCGTTACCAGGTAGCTCAGTCAGGGACTGGGGGCCATTCTGATGAGGGTGTAGGATTCAGTTCCTACCAGGTCAGATGTGAGTGCACAAATCTCTCATCACTGTGGTAGGAGGGGCTCCGGCCTGGGTGAGAGTCGTTCATCATTGTGGTAGGATGTGTTCCGGCCTGGGTGAATGTGTGAAAATCTTTCATCACTGTGGTAGGAGGGGCTCTGGCCTGGGTGAAAGTCATTCATCACTGTGGTAGGATGTGTTCCCGCCTAGATGGATGTGCCATTCTGATGAGTAGGTCAGATATAAGTGCAGAGCCATTTCACAGATGTTAGTGATGTGATGTCCTATCATGCTGGTGAATGTGAGTGCTGGGCCTTTCTGATGTGATTGTAGTTTACTACATGATCATATGTGAGTGCTGGGCATGCCTTTCTGACGAGCAGGTCAGATGTAAGTACTGGGCGAAGACTTACCTGGTGGCTAGGCCTACAACCATCATGAAAAAGGGCTGGCTCTGTAGAACTTCCTATGACGAGATAGTACACACATGATGATGACCAGAGGAGATCCAGATTGAGCTATGATCTAGATCCAGTTATGATAACTCCGAGAGATCCAGATCGAGTGATGATCCAGATCCAGCAGCGATGATTCAGATCAAGTGATGATCCAGATCCAGTGATGATATTCTATGATGATCCAGATCGAGAGATGATCCAGATCCATATCTAGATCGAGTGATGATCCAGATCCAGTCCAGTGATGATGATCCAGATCCAGTGATGATATTCTATGATGATCCAGATCGAGAGATGATCCAGATCCAGATCCAGATCGAGTGATGATCCAGATCCAGTTCTATGACGATCCAGATCGAGAGATGATCCAGATGAAAATGACTTGAAGATGAAGATGACTTGAAGACGAAGATGACTTGAAGACGAAGATAATCCAATTGATACAGAGAAGAAGACCAGTGCTGAAAATCGTGTCGAAAGAATACCTTCCTAGTTAAGAGGGAGTGTTGATGTACATATAACTTCGGAATGTATTCTTCTATGTATCTTATGTATTGTAACCCAATTTTTATTCCGGGATGTTTCTATTATGTATTTGAGTCATGTTGTCATGCCCCGATGTTCCAATCGGGAAGATTAATAATGTAAACAAGTCTTGTCAAGTCATTGTGGAAGTCCCCATAGTTTTGGGGCACTAGGGTTATTATACACTAATTAAGGTGTAGGCTCTAGTAAGTAATTGTTAAGTTGGGCCGACATGATTGAGTGCACTTCAAGTGAACGGAAGAATATAAATAGAGAGTGAGAGCCTCTCTATTTATCACTTGCATAACACATCACTTGCTCTCTCAAGTGTGGCGCACTAGTGGAGAAGGAAATATACTGGGACTAGAAGACTACTGCTGTCGGGAGTGCATCTTACTATTTTGGGGTCTTACATCTTGTGGTGATTCTATCTTTGAGGAAGTTAAGGGGTTTTCTCCATTTATGGTTTCCCCGATCAAAACTCTTTGTGTCTCTTGTCTCTTGTGGTGTGCTTATGTTATTGCTGTGCTTGTTATTCTCTTAGTGAAAAAATCCTAACATAATGCTAGCTTAAATGTTGAAAAACTAACAACAACAAAATGGTGTAGCTGAAAGAAAGAATAGATCTACCTATGATCCATGATCAAGATCTACCTATGTACCTATGGACAAAATCATCTAGAACAATAGTATATGTACATTATAGAATATCCCACAATACCCTTGGAAACAAGACTCCATAAGAGATGTTTACCAGAGAAAATCCTAAAGTCAATCATCTAAAGATATTTGGTTGTCTGGTATACATACACATTCCCAAGGAGAAAATATCAAAGCTAGACCCTTAAGGAAAGAAGGGATTATTTGTAGGATATAGTGAGCAATCAAAAGCTTATCAAATATATATCTTAGGATATCATCAAATTGAACTAAGAAGAGATGTCACCTTTGACGAAGATACAACTTTCAGAAAATCAAAGAAAGACAAGGAAGTTGAAGAGGAGAATGAAACTCCCAGAGCTATAGACGGTCCTAAACCAGTTAAAAATGAAGAAGAAGAACATATGCCTAAGGATCATGACATAACAGAACCTCAAAAACATGAAGAATTTCCCAATGAAATGATCTCAAGTAAAAGAAGGCATGCTTGGGCTCGTGAAGTAATTGAAGAAGCAAAAATACATGATGTCCCGAAAGGAACCATTAGAGAAATAAAGAAGCCAAAGCCATACCCTAGTTATGTGGCTTTGATGTGTGATCTTGTTGATAAAGAACCAACATGTTTTGAAAAAGCAACAAATCAAAAGGAATGGGTCGATGCTATGGTCAAGGAATACCAATCCATTATAAATAATGATGCATGGGAAATAGTACCAAGACCAAAGAACAAGTCAGTGGTATCCTCAAAATGGATCTACAAGTCAAAGCACTCAGGAGATGGTAGTATAGAAAAGTACAAGGAAAGATTTGTAGCTCGCGGATTCTCCCAAAAGGAAGGAATCAACTATGCCAGAGACCTTTGCCCCAATGGCTAGGTACACCTCAATTAGAACCATCCTTGCCTTGGCATCCAATATGAAGTGGAAATTACATCAGATTGATGTAAAGACAACATCCCTAAATGGCTTGATATAAGAAGAAGTATGTATCAAACGACAACAATTTTTTGAGGCAGATAATCAAGAAACTCATGTATGTAAACTCAAGAAGGCATTGTATGGGTTAAAGTAAGCACCTAGAGCATGGTATGGAAGAATTGATGGATTCCTTATGAGTTTTGGATTTACCAAGAGTAAAGCAGATTCCAACCTCTACTATAAAGTTGAGGGTGATGGACTTATGATATTACTACTATATGTAGATTAACTATTCTTGACAGGTGAAGATAATCCCATCAACGAATGTAAGAAGAAGCTCGTTGTAGAATTTGAGACAAAATACCTTGGAATGATGCACTACTTTCTAGGTCTTGAAGTATGTCAGTATCCAGATGAGATTTTCTTAAACCAAGGAAAATATGCAGTAGAAATCCTAAAGAGATTTGGGATGATAGATTGCAAGGCTGTGACCACTCTGATGACAACAAATTTGAAGCTATTGAATGATGACACTTCGGAAACAGTAGATGCCACCTAATATAGACATATTATTGGTTCTATAATGTACTTAACCAATACAAGGCCATATATATGTTTTGTTGTAAACACTCTAAGTCAATATATGGTGAATCCCAAACATATTCACATAGTAGGTGTAAAACATGTGATAAGGTATCTAAAGGGGACTTTAGATTATGGTCTTATATATGCATCAAATGGAGATATAAGATTACATGGATTTATCAATTCAGATTGGGTAGGAAGTGCGGAAGATAGAAAGAGCACTTCATGATGTTGTTTTAGTTTGGGATCAGGCATGATCTCATGGTTTAGTAGAAAGTAGTCTAGTATTGCACTTAGCACGACAAAAGCCGAATACATTGCAACATTCTCAGCTTGTAGCGAAACAGTATGGATTCGCAAGATGTTGAAAGGATTATTTGATGCAAAGATAGATGTTACTGATATCCTTTGTGATAATTAGAGTTGTATTAAGATGAAAAAAACTAATTTTTCATGATAAGTTGAAACATATCGAAGTTAGATATCACTACATCCGGGATATGGTGCAGAAGGGATTTGTAAAGCTCAAGTATGCTCCTACAGAGGAACAAGTGGCAGATGTGTTGACTAAGCCTTTGTCTCGTATAAAGTTTGAATATTTTCGAGATAAGATTGTCGTAGTCTAAAAGGAACTCCCTCGAAAAAGGGAGTGAAGGAATATGGTAGAAGGATGCAGTGGCGGTAGCTAGGCCCAGAGTAGGGTAAGTATGGCTAGGCTTGTTGGCTCGAAAGGGTTAGTAAGTCAGACGAGGCCTATTGATCATAGGGGGATTAGTATGTCTGGCTAGGTCTGTTTAGCCCAAGAGGGTTAGTAAGCCAGAACAAGGCTTGTTGGTCCCCAGGAAGATCCATCTGTCTGACTAGGCTTGTTGACTCGAACGGGTTAGCAAGTTAGACAAAATGCCTGGATGGATATACTAGAGAACTCACCAAGATACTGCTCCAAGATGGTTAGTGGGAAAGAATTAGGTTCAGTATTTTCATACTGATGATTGTTGTGATGATTGATGAGATAGTTTCAAGTATTCCTGTACTGATATAGCAGGTTCATTATTTCCATACTGATTATTGTTGTGATGATTGATGGGATAGTTTCAGTGTTTCTATATTGATGTAGCAGGTTCAGTATTTTCATACCGATGATTGTTGTGATGACTGTTGATGAGATAGTTTCAGTATTTCTATACTGATGATGATGATGTTGTTTCAAAATTTTTATGTTGATGACGATGATGTTCTGACATCTCTATGTTGATGATGTAGACGATGATCTAGCATTTATTGATGATGTTGTTTTAGGACTAACATGCTAACGATGTTTTTTTTTTGATGTTTCAATATTTACATACTGATGTTGCAGATGATGTTTCTGTATTTATATACAAATGTTGCAGATGATGTTCCAGTATGTATCCACATACTGATATGAGAAAATATGATTCATTAATCCACATACTAATATTGCAGAAGATGATCCAGTACACACAGAAGATTATTCAATATCCACATACTGTTGTTGCAGAAGATGATCCGGTACACTAGAAGATGATTCAGTATTTAAATATTGAGGTTGCAGAAGATGATTCAGTATTCTCGTGCTAAGATCGATGATGAAGATGTATGATGGTGTTACAAAACTTCCTATGATATATAGAGACTCACTAGTCAGATGTACAGTTGTCGTAGTAGTTGCTACCTTGGTTGAATACCTTCCTAGTTAAGAGGGAGTGTTGAAGTATTGTAACTTTGGAAGATATTCCAGATGTATTGATTGTATTCCTCCATTAGGAGATGAGTTTTGTCATTGAAAGAATCAATTTAAACCTCTGGATGTAAGTCAGGTCAATAGTACCCAAGTGTCATTATAATAAATATTATTTTCGATGTCTTACTAGAAAATTCAGCCCTTTCAATTAGACAAGTTGTCCATGCTAGGTTCTAGGTCAAGTCAAGTGACAAATATAAATAGGGAGGCGCTCCACTTCATTTATGCACACTCACTAAAGCAATTTTTTTAGAGAGCGAGGAAAAAGTGCGCCAGGAAGAAGAGAGAAGCAGTTGTTTGGGTTTTACACTTCTCTGGTTGAGTTCTATACCGAGGAATTTTTGTGGGGTTTTCTCCCTTGTGGTTTCCCCGAGGAAAATCTTTGTGTTCTTTGTGTTACTGCGCTTGTTGTTCTTTTAGTGATCCTACTATTGGAAATTGTTTTAAGATATCATCTAAGCAATTAAGAAAACTTAACAAGGATATTGCATAAGCTCATATGTCCCAGGTGCTTGAAGTCCAACAAATGCATAAGTTTTTAAAAATTTAGATTTAATACTTTCAGCAAAAAAAACCATTGTGACATAAGTCTTGAAGATCAATACTAGTTCAAATATGTCTCTATTTTAAAATTCAAACATCATTTTCATAAACTAAGTTACAAAACAATGCTAGTATGCATACAACACTAAAAATATAAAGAAACCATCAACTTCTACACTCTAGAAATAATGTTTCACTCATTGGAAACATATCACTGATAAGGAGACAAATTCTTGGTTTTCAAGTTTTGTGATATTATCACCCCAAAATTTCACAATCATTTCCATTAAGTGAAATCATTGCCATAAATTTAAATTATCACAATAAATTCAATGTTTATCGCTTTCCCCTTAGTGATGAGTAAAACCATAAGGAACTAATAATGGCAATCAAAATAAGAGGGTAAAAACCTAGTGAAATTCATCATATCAAAGCTCAAAAGATGCAAGAATTTCTCATCTATGTGAGCCTTTTGATGAGCAAAGTTGTCATTGATGACAAACCATTAATGCCAAAGGAAGACAAAGGTCGATGTTATCGGCAAAATTGATGATATGTGCAAAGGAGTAATTAAAGGTTGATAAAATGACATAATGAAATAAATATTGATGACATGGCATGATAAGGACAAATGGAAGGACAAATGACCCATTCTGTATCCTTAAAGTTCGTTTGATGTAGTCTTTGTTGTGGTAAGATGGCCATTAAAATATAATTGGAGGTGGAGCTCAATTAGAGATTTATTGAATTAAAATACAACTTGGGAGGTCATCTCTTTTAAATTAAAAAAAAGAGAATAAGTTCATAGTTGGCTCCACAATTTAAAATTAAAAATAAATAATTTTTTTGGGGAAAGTTGGTCTCCAAATTTTAAGGTGGAAAATTAGTATAAATACCCAATCAAACTATTCATTTTTAGGAGTGAATTTCGTTAAAATTCATATGAGATATTGAGCTCTGAAATTCAAACTGTCATGACTGAGGAAATTCGAATAGCAGCAGTAACGCAAGAACAAACAATTTTTTTTTTTGAAATTTTTTGTTTTATTTTTATTTTGGTGGACTGAGGCCACGATGAGTTGGACTGAGGAAGAAATTCAATGAACTAAGGAGGACTGAGGCTACCTCAGTATCGAGGATTACAATAGACAGAGACATTTCTTTGGGGTTAAAACACAACAACAGTCTCGAATATTTTACAAGAAGATAGCAGCAGACTTATAGCTCTGATAATTTTTTATATCCTTCTCAAAATTCGATGTCAACTGAGGTTTATTCGTGGGCTGAGTTTTGTGATATTTTTTTGCCCTAGAATTCGTACTGTAGCTGCAGACAAAGAGTATAGAATAGTGCAAGAAGTTTTTAGCTTACCAAATATAGAAAAGATTCCTCTGTGTTCTGGGTTCCTGCACCGTTCTAAGGAATAAATTAAATACTTTTAAGTAAAACATCTTGTTGATATGTATTTATATTTGTACCTTGTTAATGTAGCAAAGCTCTCAAGCAAATATAAGATAGAAACAAACTCTGAGGTGGTGACGGGGATAAAGCAGAGCAGAGATAACAACGAACTGTAGGTGTATCCAAAGCAAAGTCTGAACTAGAAGGACTGATGTAGCAACAGAGCTAAAGATGAATAATTTCAATCTCTATTAGGACTGTTTTGGAACCACATAATCAATCAAGCTCTACCCATTTGTGAAGAAATTTTTGAGATTGTTGGGGTACTAAAGGACTAAGTTTGTTCTGTACTTATGTACTATGTTTGGCACACATCTGAGGACAGTATATTGCATAGTTTGAAGGCTGATTTAAGGTCTAGGTTTAGACAAATTTCTAAAGTATCTTTGAGGTCACTTTGTCACAAGCCAAAGATTGTAATAATATGCTAGTAGAGGAAACCATTGGTGCACATGAAGACTGCTCATGAATAGATCTAAAACTTGGTTGAAGAGAGATCTTGCCTTTACCTATACAAAAAATTGATAGTTAACAACATACTTGTTTAAGAGCTCAGCTGGCATGGTTAGGATCATATTTGTGGAAATACGTTGAATAGTGAAGTGGAAGATTGGCTCTACAGACTTAGGTCCGAACTTATGAGAAGATGATCAGTTCCAATAGTAAGACACAACAATAAAGACGACAGAGTGATTGATGAACGCTAGCTTATAAAATCATCCTAGTGTACTATGCTTGATTGAGGTATGTATTACATTGCAAATGTTTACTGACTGCACAACATGATAGCAGGACTATTATCAAATATGGAAAGAAGATTGGAATAGAAGAACAAAGTAGGAAGAAGATCAAAGGAAGAGAAGTTGAAGACTTGGTGAAGATATCGTTGGAGACCTTGAAGAAGGATTACTTTTGAGCTTTGAATTGACATGACAGTGATGAAGTGACATCTTTACAGTAGCACGCACACGGTTATGAAGTAATGATAAAAGCATTGTATGGTGATGAAGTTGCATACTATGAAGTGATGCTATAACATGCGTAGTTGAAGTCTAATATAAACCCTATGATGATGTGCACTTGTGTATGTGGATGATGACACTATATTTGATGCTTATCTATTGATGATGATGAGTTGTTGATGAAGATGATGCTAGAGAAGTATAAGAGCAGACTAGATGATGGGAAGACCCTTGTCTTTGACATGAACCTTGAGTAGTATAGCTGATGATCAGTGATAGCATCTATTTGATGACTTGACAGTAACCAACAGTGTTGGTGAGAAGAACTAGCAATGCTAAAGCAGTATTGATGAGAGTGATGAGCAGATGACCAGCAGCAGAGATTGGTTGAGCAATAGAGGTTGGTTAAGCAACAGAGATGATGAGCAGTGTTGAAGAACAAAGATGATGAGCAGCGTTTGGCATCAAGCTTGCAAGTAATAACTTGCACTTGAGGATTGGACTCCTCAAACCTTCCTTAGTAGGGTCTAAGAAAACTAGGCAGGGTCCTAGATGAAGAGTAGGTGCTCTTTGTATGAATAGGTGCTGATTTTACCTCACGGATGTAGCTATTCCAAAATAAACACAAAAAGATTACAAAATCATATGGTGTTGTGTTCTCTTCTGTTATGGTTTTTGTTATGACTCCATGATTCAGATTCTTATGATTTATAAATGATGAAGTGGTAGATGTTTATGAAATAATTACGTAAATGGTAGAATAATGCATTGATGGATTAGTTGTTGATTGTTAAAATTGAAAAAGTAATAAAGACTGCACACACATATTCACCCCCCCCCTCTCTGTGTGCCTGGTGTGTCTAACAATTGGCATCAGAGAAGGCCTTCGTCACAAGCCTTGCAAGCTTGAAGGATATCCTTAGACACAATGGATGAACAAACAGGTTGTTCAATGAATGAAGTACTAGAGGAAGCACTCACAAATATTGAAAGAAAGGTCCTCGATAAATTGAAGAAATCCAGGGAAAAGGATGAGCTGCAACAAAGACTATTAGAAAAATCTGAGCAAACTCAGCAAAGCCTCATGAGTCAACTTCAGGAAAGGACTGTAGAAGTTAGTTCTTTGAAAGATGAACTTGATCGACTGAAAAATGAAGTGGCTAACTTGAAAGAAACCAATGAGACCTGTGCGAGTATTAAAATTCATATGGAAGAGGCCAAAGCACAACTACTAGAACAAAATAAGGTGAGTCAAGCAAAAGAGTTTGAGATCATTTCTCTGAAAGAGGAAATGAACAAAATAGCTACTACAAATTTGAAGTTTAAAATAAGTTCTTCAACTCTAGATGACATCCTTGGTTATCAGAGATCACCACTTGTCAAGACTGGTTTAGGCTATGATTAGGAAGAGACCACTGAAGACTTCAAGCTCCCAGAGAAGAAGACTGAAGAGAATACTAGGAGTTATGCAGAGATTTTGAAGAGTCTTAAGCATGGCGAAGAAAGAAAGAAGGAAGCTTCTCCAAAACAAGGAATTCCTTGTCACATGCCCCAATTTGCAAAACAATTTTATGTTATTGAGGAACATTATGTTATATTTTATGTTAAAGTTTGTAATTAATGACAAAGTGGGGTTAACGATGATTTAATGTATTGCATAATATTTTATTAATAAATAAATAAAGGATGAGATAACTGCTTAGGGAAGTTGTTAAATAAGTGTTTACTGGTCACTTGGTGGAGGAGACTGGGTTGAGAGCAGATTGACATGTGGCAACATCCTCAAACTACTTCTAGCTGTTGCAAGTGGCAACTTCCCTATTTTTGTGGTCATGATTTCCGAAGAAAGTGGAACAGGAGCAGGTGGCTCATTAAGTAAAAACTGACCCAAAAGACCTAGGCATGCTAATAAAACTTCCCATTGAAGGCGGCTGAGGCTGCTCATTCTAGATTTGTGATCATTCTGAGCGAATGAAGTGCACATGTGAATTCGATGGAGGGGACTAGCTGAAGTAAGTTTGAAGGGATAAGTGTTGAAGACTGAACTTGTGTAGCTATTCTAAGTTGAAGTTCTTACTGATGTAAGCAGGACTGAGTTACTGTTGAACACTCAGTGGAGTTGCAGAGGATCTCAAGACTACATCTCTCACCCAATACTCTGCCAGGAGGATTAGGAGACAAGCTTGGGGGTCCTCAGAATTGTTGTTCAACTCTTCTCCAGGAGTTGGTTGGGAGGAACAACCTCCTTAAGCTATTGTCACCTCATCTATATTACAGGTTCTACTTGTTTAAGATCAATTATGATTTTATTTACTGCATCAGAAAAGTTTAAGAGTTTTTGTTTTATTGATGTTAGGGATAAATATGAAAAGTTATTTATGTTGTGAAAGTTAGTAACTAGTTAGATTAGGGTAAATCAGTAAAAAAATTGTTGAGTTAATCGATAGATAGCAAAAATTACCTAAAATGTATTTTTCCACACCTCTTGCAAGGCAGTACTCTAGTACAGCAGGTATATTTATTTCAGATAAGTAGATTCAATAAAAATTTGAATGCATATGCAAATGATTACTATCTACATGATTTCATTTAAAATTATTTATAGTCCTTCAGCTGTGTTTGAATATTTACTTAAAGTATTTAATTAAACTAGATAAAGATAGAAAATCTAGTCTAAATAATATACAGTAGTATGTGTAATAGTTTATAGAGTAAATTTAACAAAGTTACTTACTATAAATCCAAAATGTAAACTTAAATAAATAATATAGGATCAGTAATTACTTTAAACTAGGTTAACTAATTAAAACAATAATTTGAAATAAATAATTACCTAGTTAGTTTATTTATAATCAAAGCATGTAAACTAGGTTTACTGAAACAAAAATACTAGTTTTTAAAGCATTAAAAAGAATTAGGGTTTATAAAAGATCTGTTCTTCATAACATAATAAATTCAAAAGTTATATTACCAAAACCTAGCAGTATAATCTAGAAATTACAGAAAAGAAATACATTAATTCAATAATAACATTCTCAGTTATAGATTTCATTGCAGTATTATTAATTTTTACTGCTAGTAAAATATTCTTTACCTTTGGCCTTTATAACTTATTTCCTTTAAATAAGAAACAAAGGTTCTTGCTAATCTATTTTAACCCTAACAATCGAAATTTAAATAACAATAATAATAACTAAAATAAACAAAATATACATAATTTTAAAATAAACAGAGATACCGCTAATTCCACTTAAGCAATGAAAACTCTTTAATATTAAAAGCAAACTGAATAGTCAACAATGAAAACCCTTTAATATTAAAAGCAAACTGAACAGTCTTAGTTGGCCTACGGCCTTTTACATTTTTTTGTCAAGGCGTAAAGCCTGAGCAAAAGTATCCTAAGTTCAACAGAGTACTCAAAATAAAAAAAATAAAAACCATATGTTTTTCACTACAAAATCCCTTCACAAAAATGAGAAGTGAAGTATGAACAAGCAGTGATTTGTTCTTTAAAAACCCTAAACGCATCCGCATCTAGCGACCCAATGGTTTGACAGTGAGAGTCACAGCTTAAAACCAGTTCCAAACATTACTGTAATAAGTTAATCATGGCTGAACAAACTTAAAACTATTTTCTTAAGTCTCGGCTGAGAGAGCCCGAGTTCTTCCATTACAAACAAACACTAGGGCTTTTAAAATTAGAAATTAAAAGAACAAATAGAGAAACTAATGACCACGGCGGAGCCAACAACCACAACACACGGCAGTGCCATCACTTTCCACCATATATTTTGTGCAGGAGAAACCCGAGGTGAAACCAAGGCTTACTAGGGTGGACGCCCTCATGGTAGCCTGTGAGTAGAGCTTTTCAGCTTCAAGCTCGGACTTGGAGAGCCTGCACAAGGAAATCCCTAATTCTGTTAGTTACTTTCATTATACAAAATATTAAAAAAAAACTGTGTCAAAGAAACTGTAAAGAAACATTTGTGTTTTTACCTTGGAGCCGCATGACTGTGAGGTCGTGGAAGAGCCAACACGAGCCTCTTTTGCTTATGCACAAGTTAAAATAGAGCACTACAAAGAGGGAAGGTGCATAACGTAGTGTCCATGAGAAAAGCTCCATCCAAGCGTATTTTTAGGGTTTAGACAAGTTATATGACGATGCAAGTCAACGAGAAACCCTAGCTCTCATTACCAACCACATTTCCTTCAATAATTTTTCAAATTATGGGTTTTGAGCTATAGTCGTAGTCCTGATTTCTAATCTGCACAATCATTTAGTTTGTAAGTCAAAACCATACAACATTATTGCTTGGTATCAATTTTATCCTTGTTCATTTCTTATTCATAAACCATAGTTTTTGCAATATAGAAAAGTAATCATGTGTACTAAGAAACATATGATTAACTATAATTTATCTATGATCATCTTACTATTAAACAACGTTTATGTTTGATAGTATTAAGACCACAATAATGGAAATAATTTACCTTCCATAGAAGTACATTACCATAGATCTTGTATTTTGGAAGGTGTTCATTTACATAGGGTTTGTGTATAGTTTTAATTATAAGCCCAAACTTTTATAAGAGTCCCTCATGTAAACTAATGCTTGCTTTTGACAATGGCAGTCTACAAATCAAGGAAGATAATCTAGTTTTATGAAGACACCTAATTATAGGAATCTTGGAGCAAGGGTCATTATGTAAATACTTTTAGAAAACACAATATATTTATTGAAATCAAGAGCTCATATAAAACAAAGTTTTATATACAAGAAAACCAAGTAATAATACATGGTTTAGAATAATCACCAACATGGAGTATTCAATGTTTAAAACAAGAATTCAAGTAGATATAAATAGAACCATATTCCAATTTCTATACGAAAGATATGTAATTATGGGTACAAGCATGCGTAACATATCTTCTCTTTTATAAAAACGTTAGGTCATTATGTTCTCGTGGACAGAAGTAGAATTGTTCGTAAACTTTTCAAATTGAAACACATAAGCATATAGTTGAAAAATACAAGAAGGAAGAATTACTTGGATTACGTATTATGGTGGTAAACTTAACTGCACATAACCCATCCTTTCACAGTTTTGTTTTACCATCTTTTATGCAGTTTGATAATATTAGCAATACCAACATTACCTCTTACAGGATCAAGCTGCAAACAAACATTTTATTTACTAGCATTTTATCCTATGCTAGTGGAGTATCATTCTCGATCTCAAATTTTACTGGAACAAACTACTTACCTGTTTAGAACCTGTAAAAGAACCATCATTCCACTGCGTTAGCTGTAAGCTAAGTAAGCCACGATCTCATCTAATATTCTTTCCTACTTGTCAAAAGAAAATAATAACAAACTTAGCATCAGATTAAGATGTAGTTTCCTTTCTCACCGTCTAAAAAACATAAACTGATGTGTTTAAAATTCCTAACATAGTACTTTAAGATAAACCAATAATTTATACAGAACTAAAGAAAATAAATGCTCATTGTTAATTATTACCATTTGAATAACCGCTAACAGTTATTGGTTCATTGGCAATGACATCCTTAACATTTATGTTACATGAAAAATTTTAAATTTTTATAAATTTTTGGGTTATTACAATCCTAGTCATCATGATCGGCCAAGAAGGACCATGTCACAAAGAAGACCACTTGTTCCAAGGTATGAAAAGGCTTTCTATGGTTATTTTTATTCTTGCAATAAGCTTGGACATAAGGTTGTTAATTGCAAATCTTGGGATAGATCAATTCAGTCTAGAACTAGAGGTACATGTGCTTATGTTAAATGTTACAGTTACCATCATTATGATCATATAGCAAGGGACTGCAGAAATAAGTTGAACAACATCATTATGATCATATAGCAAGGGACTGCAGAAATAAGTTGAACAACATCTTTGAATGCTATAACTGTCACATGTATGGGCACATTGCTAGAGATTGCAGGAAAAGGATCAACAAAGTATGGAGAAGGAAAGAACAGGTTCAAGCCACTGAAAATAATTTGTCTAGAGAAGAGAAAGGAAAGAAGATATGTCAGCTAATACTTGTTGAGAATGATGCTAAGAGGCAAGAAGAAAAAATTCAAAGGCTAAGTGGTACAGTGTCTATGAATGAAGATAATCATTGCACAGAAGATGGCTGCATTTTGGAAAGCCAAACATGAGGTTCTTCAAAGACCTCAGTACTCCTTGAGCCTATGCAGATTGAGGATGGACTCAAGTGTAAAAGGTGCTCCAAGCAAGCAAACAGGTCCTAGGATTGTGAATGAAATTATTGATAGAAGAAAGACAAATGCAAGACAAATGCAGGAAAAGATACGGATAGGGGGAGCAGCATGGTTAGAAAAGAAAAGAAATATTGTGATGATTGGATTATCATGGATGCATACTTACCTCTTATGAATTTACTAGATGACTGAGATGACTGCAGTTAGTGAATACCCGACAATCTGTTTTGGAACGCTTGAAGAAGAAGGATGCCTCCCAGATAAGTTAGAAAGTGAGAAGTGTATTAAAAAAAAATGCACGCAGAGGATGAACATTTTGGTATAGGACAAAATGCCCACTCAGTCAGTAAAAGTGCCAGCTTGCACTAATTAAAAGAACTGCCCGCACACATAAGTGACAAGATGGACACATTTGATGAGTAAAATGCACACATACTCAGAAAAATGCATGTAGAATGGTATGAATAAATGTTCACTGAAAATTGCCTATAGACGCAATCTTAAAATGCCCGCCTGGTAACTTCAGAATGCTCGCAAGACATTATATTATGTACAAAAAATGTCCGTACACAGAGTAGTGAATGATAGAAGAAGAAGAAGTGCCAAAACTATTGTGCAACAATCCACTAACATGAAGTAAAATGCCCGCCAAGAATAATGATTGGATGTGTCTGAACAGTCAAGATGTGACTTCTAGATGTCTGCACCAGAAATGAACAAACAGTTGAAAATGAGCCTGCAAACATAGTGAATATGCCCGCATATGAAAAACAACGATGTTCTGCTCACAGGCTAGCAGAGGTTGAAGAATGTCGGAAAATGTTAATAATATGCCCTCAAATGAAGAAGAAAATGCTCACAATTCTGTGATAATGCTCGCTGACAGTGTGAAAGTAATAAAGCATCAACGGACTTTGGAAACAAGTATAATATGAGGACTAGTTTATGAAATATTTTCAGTATTAAAATGCTCGTAGTACATTTGAAAAATGCATGCATGAGGAATTTGGAAATTAAAATCTGGATGAATTGTTGCACCGAGAGGCGCATTCTACAGCCCGGTATGAGGTAGAAGTGTAATTCCGTGCTCAACGTGGAGATGACACGTGTCACATAAAAAAGTCGGCTTATATATCTATATATATATATACAAGTCGGCTTAATAATTAATAATCTTAGGATTGACATTGCTTCAACAATTGCACTCCAAAAAAGGGTTTGCACCTCGAAATATTTGATCCCTCTCCGCGCATGATAGAGCCGGGTAAAGCTAGATCTAAGCTGGTTAAAACCCACGGCAGATTCAAATCGGTGATATAAGGAGTAGTTTGCTGTGATCTTATGAAGTGAAAACGTGTGATACATCACAAGAGCTGAGATATATTTATGTTTCAAGTGATCTTGAAAAATGTAAATATAGCATATCTACTGGGTGGTGTAATCTGGGTTTGTCACTCATAAATATGCATTAACATTCAATCCAAGGAAGTGCAAGATGAAGAAAGATGACCAGAGGTGATCAAGATTAATTTTTGGCATTGATTTGGCAACCTTGTGAAAGAATGTTTGTGAAATATTGTTTTGACAAATCTTGTTGAAATGAAAACTTATAAGTAATTCACTTGAGGTCTCCACAATCTGAGTGATTGATTAATTTGAGAAGTCTTAGTATGAGGAGTATCTTCACAAGGGGAGCAGACATCATTGAAAGGAAGCGAAGCTTGGTACAGTCAAAGCCTTCATAAGCAAACCCTTGGCACTCCAAGGGGGAGTAAATGTTTCAAATACAATCAAGCAAGACCAAGTTGTTTATCCCCAGGGTTATAGAGATCCAGCAAGGTATATAGGTGTACAGGTGGAAGACCAATTGTATAACTCAACAACCGTGGATAGGCCTTTGGCAGACTTCAAGAATAATATTTGTTTTGGGAATTATGAAGTTATTGATGGATAAGCTTTTGTCCTTTGCCATTAGTGTCAAAGGGAAGAGTAATTGAATAAGTTTTCCATCAATGACAAAGGGGGAGATTGATGAGCAAAGTTGTCATTGATGACAAACCATTAATTCCATAGGAAGACAAAGGTTGATGTTATGAGAAAAATTGATGATTATGTGCAAAGGAGTAATTAAAGGTTGATGAAATGACATAATGAAATAAATATTGATGACATGGAATGATAAGGACAAATGGAAGGACAAATGACCCATTATGTATCCTTAAAGTTCGTTTGATGTAGTCTTTGTTGTGGTAAGATGGCCATTAAAATATAATTGGAGGTGGAGCTCAATTGGAGATTTATTGAATTAAAATACAACTTGGGAGGTCGACTCTTTTAAATTAAAAAAAAAAATAAGTTCATAGTCGGATCCAGAATTTAAAATTAAAAATAAATATTTTTTGGGGGGAAAGTCGGCCTCCAAATTTTATGGTGGAAAATTATTATAAATACCCAATCAAACTATTCATTTTGAGGAGTGAATTTTGTGAAAATTCGGATGAGAGATTGAGCTCTGAAATTCGGACTGTCATGACTGAGGAAATTCGGATAGCAGCAGTAACGCAGGAGCAGACAAATTTTTTTTTGAGATTTTTTGTTTTATTTTTATTTTGGTGCACTGAGGCCATGATGAGTTGGACTGAGGAAGAAATTCGGTGAACTAAGGAGGACTGAGGCTACCTCAATATCAAGGATTATAGCAGACAGAGATATTTCTTTGGGGTTAAAACACAACAACAGTCTCGAATATTTTACAAGAAGATAGCAGGAGACTTATAGCTCTGATCATTTTTTATATCCTTCTCAAAATTCGGTGTCAACTGAGGTTTATTTGTGGGTTGAGTTTTGTTATATTTTGCTGCCCTAGAATTCATACTGTAGCTGCAGACAAGGAGTATGGAATAGTGCAAGAAGTCTGTATCTTACCAAAGATAGAAAAGATTCCTCTGTGTTCTAGGTTCTTGCACCATTCTAAGGAAGAAATTAAATACTTTTAAGTAAAATATCTTGCTGATATGTATTTATATTTGTACCTTGTTAATGTAGCAAAGCTCTCAAGCAAATATAAGATAGCAGCAAACTCTAAGGTGGTGACAGGGATGAAGCAGAGCAGAGATAGAAACGAACTGCAGGTGTATCCAAAGCAAAGTCTAAAGTAGAAGGACCGATGTAGAAACAGAGCTGAAGATGAATAATTTCAACCTCTATTAGGATTGTTTTGGAACCGCAGAATTGATCAAACTCTACCCATTTGTGAAGACATTTTTGAGATTGTTGGGGTACTAAAGGACTGAGTTTGTTATGCACTTATGTACTATGTTTGGCACACATCCGAGGGCAGTATATTGCATAGTTTGAAGGCTGGTTTAAGGTCTAGGTTTGGACAAATTTCTAAAGTATATTTGAGGCCACTTTGTCACAAGCCAAATACTGTAATAAGCTGATAGTAGAGGAAACCCTTGGTGCACATGAAGACTTCTCATGAATATATCTAAAACTTGGTTCAAGAGTGATCTTGCCTTTACCTATACAAAAAAATGACAGTTAACAACAGACTTGTTTAAGAGCTGAGTTGGCATGGTTAGGATCATATTTGTGGAAATAAGTTGAACAGTGAAGTGGCAGATTGGCTATATAGACTTAGGTCTGAACTTGTGAGAAGTCGATCAGTTCCAGTAGTAAGACACAACAATCAAGACGACAGAGTGATTGATGAACTCCAGCTTATAAAAGCATCCCAGTGTACTATGCTTGATTGAGGTATGTATTACATTGCAAATGTTTACTAACTATACAACATGATAACATGACTATTATCAAAGATGGAAAGAAGATTGGAATAGAAGATCAAAGGAAGAGAAGTTGAAGACTTGGTGAAGATATCGTTGGAGACCTTGAAGAAGGTTACTTTTGATATTTGACTTGACATGACAGTGATGAAGTGGCATCTTTACAGTAACACACACACAGTTATGAAGTAATGATAAAATCACTATATGGTGATGAAGTTGCATATTATGAAGTGATTCTATAACATGCGTAGTTGAAGTCTAATATAAACCCTATGATGATGTGCACTTGTGTATGTGGATGATGACACTATATTTGATGATGATGAGTTGTTGATGAAGATGATGCTAGAGCAGCATAAGAGCAAACTAGATGATGGGAAAACCCTTGTCCTTGACATGAACCTTGAGTAGTACAGCTGATGATCAGTGATAGCAGTTGTTTGATGACTTGACAGTAACCAGCAGTGTTGGTGAGAAGAACTAGCAATGTTGAAGCAGTATTGATGAGAGTGATGAGCAGATGACAAGCAACAGATATTGGTTGAGCAAAAGAGATGATAAGCCGAGATGATGAGCAGCGCTGATGAACAAAGATGATGAGCAATGTTTGGCATCAAGCTTGAAAGTAGTAACTTGCACTTGAGGATTGGACTCCTCAAACCTTTCTTAGTAGAGTCTAAGAAAACTAGGCAGGGTCCTGGATGAAGAGTAGGTTCTCTTTGTATCAGTAGGTGTTGATTTTATTTCACGGTTGTAGCCGTTCCAAAATAAATACAAAAGGATTACAAAATCATATGGTGTTGTGTTCTCTTGTGCTATGGTTCTTGTTATGACTCCATGATTCAAATTCTTATGATTTATAAATTATGAAGTGGTAGATGTTTATGAAATGATTATGTAAATGGTAGAATGATGCATTGATGAATTAGTTGTTGATTGTTAAAATTGAAAAAGTAATAAGGTCTGCACACATAGATTCAACACCCCCCCCTCTCTGTGTGCCTGGTGTGTCTAACACCTTTATGAGGGGTGAGCTCACAACAAGAAGAAAAGGTGGGATCCTTTGTAAGAGTTCATGACTAGGGCCTCCATGTGTTCAATTCATGGAATATTTGAAACCCTGAGATAATTCTTATTCCTCCGTAGATTTACAAGCCAAGAAACCACCTGATGTCCATGAACTGACAGACACCTGATAAAAGAAAAGAAATCCAAGGAGGAGGGGGCCATACTATTTTGCATTAAGGTAATGTGTAATCTAAATTCAATGTTATGAATTGCTAGTTTCCAAATTGTTGACCATGATGTATGTCAACTCATAGCCAGATGGTTGTCAACCAGTATCGTATGCATGTCAAACTAAACTAGAAAAAAGGTATTTAGATGTTACATTTACAAGTCTAAAGTCATGTTCTATTTTTATTTTTCTTAGTTTGTGCTAATGATAAAAACAGTCTTTCAAGACACTTTCCACCAATAGGAGTTGAACACTTAATAATATATTTGATTAAATAAATAAAGTTATTCAACAATAGAAATATTCCAGTACTTAGAAAATTAATGGTAGAAACCAAAACATATAGTCTTTGCCTACGACAGGGACTAAAAATAAGTTTTGCTAGCTCCTTATTAATTTTGGAGCTAATATGGGCTCTTTCTATTTTCTAACTATTGTTTTTAGCTTGTGCATTGCTAGATAGTAATAACTTTATGTTACAATTAAAACTACTTATTACCCTTTGTACCTCAATGTGCTTCCTTGTGGGCCTAAATTAACACTAGTATGACCCTTGTTGTGGCATGTGAATTGTTGTGACATGTAAATTAGAGAAAAACATCCTTCTAGTTTTATTCAATTTCATATCTCAATATAAAAACATAATATCCCATGGTACATAACTTCACAAAATGTGTAACTATATAATGTTTCCCTTCCTTCTCACCCCCTCTACATGTTGCAAAAGCTAAATACAACTAAGGAGGCCCTTATACGGCTAGTGTGACCTATCATTAAGTGAAGTAGCATTATAATGAATCCTCTAATCATCATTCATTAGGTTAAAAACCACCTCCTCTTTCTTTTGAGATTCATTGTAGAACATGGGTATGCCAACCTCCATGCTTTTTCTGGAAACTTTAAACTCCTTCACATCTTGCTCCCCGATCTCTTCGTGAACATGTGGACTAACATGTTGGTGGGCTATATGCCCCCTTCCTTATGCTTGTTGACATGTTACATGCCACTTGTCGTCTCCACCATGTGGTGGCCATAATTAACAACACATGATGCTAAGAGAAGTGAATATTATAATTAGATTTAATAAATTAACAATTATTTAGTATTAAATCTATTTAATTATTTTTTTCATATAAATTATAAAATATTGTTCTAACTATTATATATAATTAACATAAATCAAGAAATACAACACATCTTAGTTTTTTTAAAGTTCTCAATAAAACAAATATATTTTATATTAGTTATACATATCTTTTATATAATTATGCATCTCGTGAGGACTAACAAGACATTTTAATTATATATATATATAAAATTATAATGAATTAATGTTTTTATTTTTTATTTGTGTAATTTATATAAAATATTATTTCCATAAATTGTTATGTATGTGTAAAAGCTTTGTATGGCATGTAGCAACCTTGCTTATAGAATGGTTAGTGCAAGAACTAATTTCATGCCTACAAATCTAAATAGAACAAACCCTAATTGATCCAGGATTCACACCAAGCCATTTACTTATGCCAACCAATAATGCATTTATGGTTCAATTCCACCATGACATGAAGATATTCATTGAGGGCGCATATCTATTAGAGAAATGGAGGGGCACGCTGTCATTTCATCCATGAAATTGTGAGGTTGTAGAAAAGGAGATCGGGGCGAAGTGTATTACAAGCAACTGATTCTTCTCTCCAAAAAGGTTTCCAGAGGTATGATCAAGAAGGGCTCCATTCTCTATAATGATATACGGTTGAGACAACCAATTGATTGCCCATATGTTGGAACAAGAATAGAGTGGGTATACTTGTATTGAAGGAAATCATGGCAAGGAGAATTAGTGGGAAGCACAACAAGGAGATGCCTTGCATGAGAGTCTCATGCCATCATGGTGCAATAACTTATGTCATTTTTTGTTGACTCATATAGTACCAAGAGACTTTCAAATAAAAAAATATGGAAGAGAACTTCTATTACAAGTCTAGTGTGATCACAATCAACTTTGATTTGAAGAGAAGAGTGAAAGTCTGTGTCTAATTTTGTGAAAGATGTCATTAAAGGTCGAGAACCTGGATATTATCTTCCTACAGGACACATCATAGATTAGTTGTTATAGATTGAAGATCATTTTTCTATTGTAATTTTGTACTTGCATCATTTCTTATGGATTAGTTCCTCATTTGAAGCGAATCCTTAGACGTAGCCCATATGGTTGAACTCCATTAACAATTTGTTGTGCACTGGTCATGTTATTTTCATTTCCGTTTTTAAATCTTCGTCTTTGAATGCTAGTTTTTAATTAATTAATCCAATTTAGTTAACAAAAATTACAACAAATTGAGAATGAATCTTAATTTTATAGTTACTTTAAGATCAAGTTGGTAAATTTAGAGCAGTAGATCAAAGATTAATGTTGATTTGGATTTTCACAAGTGTTAGTATTGAATGTTAACTAGGTCTAGGCTCAAGTAGGGAAGATGTTTGCTTGAAGAGTACAATCCTGAGATTGGTTTGATATGTGCATTGCAAAGACAAGCAATGGAGTCTTCTAAGGAAGCAAGCCTCTTCGACTCTGAAGCAATGTTTCAACAAGCCTTTCTAGAGATGAATACCATGGTTGAAGAATTATACAATGAATAGAAGAATAACATAGAAGGCCCAAGTCAAGGAAATGGAAATAGAGGAAAGCAAGTGCTCTTCAAAAGATGATAAATGTGAATGAGAAGGAGGTGGTGGTGACCCTCCTAAAACTTCTTCATCTCAATCCTCTTCTTCAAGTTCAAGTTCCTCTTCAATTCCATGGAGAAAAAAGTAGAGAAAGTTGATTCTAATTTTCCTACATCTTGGTTGAGATTAGACATGAAATTTGACTTGTCAATGTATAATGGAGAGCTTAATGTAGAGAAATTGTATAATTGGATCAAGCAAACTAAATTATATTGTAGGGTTTAAAAGATCATGGACATAGAAGCAAGAGTCTAACTATCTACATCTTGGTTGAGATTAGACATGAGATTTGACTTGTCAATGTATAATGGAGAGCTTAATGTAGAGAAATTGGATAATTGGATCAAGCAAACTAAATTATATTGTATGGTTCAAAAGATTGTGGACATATAAGCAAAATTCTAACTATCTACTCTTTGAATGAAAGGCACAACACTGATTTGGTGGGAGGGTAATAATCTATAAGGTAAAATGATATATTCTTGGTATGAATTCATAATTGCATTAAATAAGCAATTTTATCCCTTAGGGTACATTAAACAAGAAATAATGGATTGGAAAAATCTAAGGCAATATAGAGGATAGAATACAATTCAATACTATATTCAAGAGTTTAGAAATAATGCATTGACATTGGGCCTTCCTCTTTATACACAAGAAACCCTTTTGAAGTATATTGGTGGATTGTATAGGTATTTGAGACACATTATTCTTATGTTTAATCCAACTAATAATGATGAAGTTTGTGTCCAAGCTACTCATATTGATTCAAGGGGGAAGAATGTTCAACGCACTTCTCAAAGAAATCATCTCAACCAATTGAACACAAGCACAAAGGAAAGGGTAAAATGAAACAAACAACCACAGAGAATAAAGAAGATGAGAAGTATTCATGTTCACATTGCAAAAAGGGACATGTTGAGGCGAAGTGATGGAAACTTCATCCAAAACTAAGAACAAAGAGGTTTGGAATTAGATTCAAGTGACGAAACAAAGATCATAGCCATGAGAATACAAGGTACATCTTCTTATGTTAGTTTTATCACTAATATTCATTCTTTAAAATATGAAACTATGCATGACGAAAGGAAAAGAAGTGAGTTGTTCCATAATAAATTGATCTCAAAACATACTAAGAATGATACCATATTTGGCAGTGGTTTGAAAGCTAAGCTCATTTCTTAAGAAAATGTTAAAAAAATTGTGCTTAAAACTAAACCTCATCTAAAACCATATCCTTTAGGATGTGTATGTGAACATGTTAAGTTACAGGTGTCTAAACCATGGAAGCACAAATTTGCAATCAACTCTAAGTTCAAAAATGAGGTAGAGTTAGATGTCATACCACTTGGTATTTATGGAGTTGTTTTAGTAAGTCCATATTATATGAAAGGAAAGTTATCTTCTACAAGTAGGAGAACAAGTATCATCTTACAAAGGATGGGTTTGATTACATCGTAAGATCCCATCGTGTGAAGAATAACTTAACTCTTGTTACAACAAGACAAATGAAAAGGCTTATAAATGTAAGCAAGCATTTTGTACTTATGATTGTTAAAGCTAAGGATGATGATAAATCCAAATCTCTCAAAGAAATGATCCTAAAATTAAGGATGAATTAGTTAAAATTATTTCTAACTATGATAAAGTGTTTCAAGAACAATAGGGATTACCTCCAAGAAGAGAGATACAACATGATATTCAGATGCAACAAGATGCATGTATTCCTAACATTGGCATATATAGGTTATTTGAGATATTGAGAATGAAGAAATAAGAAAGTATATTCAAGAATTTCTTGATAAAGGAGTCATTTGACCAAGTTATTCTCCATGAAGCTCACCCATTGTGTTGGCACCAAAGGATGGCACATGGAGAATGTGTGTGGGTTTCCGAACATTGAACAAAATCATGGTAAAGAATCATTACCTCTTCCTCATATTGATGATTTGTTGGATCAATTAAAACATGCAACTTATTTCATAAATTTAGACTTAAGAAGTGTTTATCATCAAATAAGGATTTTTGAACGTGATATTTGGAAAACTGCTTTTAAAACAAAACAAGGTTTATTTGAATTTCTAGTTATTCCCTTTGGGATTTGTAATGCTCCTGTTACTTTCATGCAAGTTATGAATGATTTAATTAGGCCATTCATAGATGATTTTGTAATATTCTACTTAATGATATATTGATATTCAGTAAAAGTTGGGAAGACCATGTAAAACGTGTTAGGAAATTCTTAGATGTCTTATGAAAGGAGAAATTATGCCTAAAGATGTCAAAATGTGAATTTGGAAAAACATATTTAGTTTAGTTGGGATATAAAGTAGGGGATGGTGTTAGACCTAGGAAAGTTTGGTTAATTTTGGCCTTTAATTTTTGGAACCGAAATCAGTGTGAACAGGGTTGCGAAGAAGCAGGTGTTGAATTGGTCAGCTTCGAAATTTTGGGCAGCATTTGGGGGAAAAGTAATTGTATTGGTGGAGTCCAATGGAAAATTCAGTGAGTTAGTTAGAAGGTTTGTACACTTTTGGGCAGTGGGTGTGGGATGTAAATTCATCCAGTAGAACCTATAAAAATGTAATGGGTTGGGATTTTTTGGGTTGGTTGAAGTCAAGTTATGAATGGACAACTTTTTTAATGTCCTTAGAATGATTTTGTATTGTTATGTTGAAGATGAATAAGAGTAGTGAGTATAGTGTCGATCTGCAAGCTTTGTGCACAGAATAAATGCAATGGGGATTATGGAGGAATTCCTATAGGTTGTGTGTGTAGACCAAAGCGTTAGAACTACGACTCTTTCTAATTAATGAGCCTTTTTTGGTTTTTCCCATCTTGGGTTTCCACGTTAAAATTCTTTTGTCAAACAGTGTATGATGAATATGTGTGTTTTGTGTAATGATGTGACCTATGATAATGTGTTAATTTCTAAATAAGTTATTGGAATGATAAAGCTTCAATGGGTTATATGAATATGTTTAATGGTGTGCACGAACTATAATATACTGTCATGGTAATTATTATGTTGATATCCTTTATGTCGATGTCAAGTAGAAGAATATCCCCTTATTTGTTGTAGAAACCTTGTTCCTGCAGCTTCCTATAGGTATCTCGGATGAGACCTCACTTACTTCGCAGGTGTTGTTGACGGGATTAAACCCTATCGGGATAGAACCTTGGGACTTAGTTGGTCTAATCGATGTTGAACCTAGGTTAGCCAATATTGAGCGAGCAAATGGTTCCATTTTTGGGACCGTGATCGTTGTGAATGGGGCATGTTTTAGCACTTGATGAAGCATGAGATTCAAGATTGGGAAGATCAGAAATCGAGAATTTTCTCAATAAGAAAGTAGGGGGTCACGACCGAATCTAGGAGAATGGATAGAAAGGTATGGTTTATTTGGATATCCCTAAATTTTATTTAGTGAATTCCCTATTATATTATAAGAATAGTTGGAAAAAATAGCACTTCACAGGAAAAAATTTCAAGGCGGTGAACTTAGGGGTTGGATGCCTCAACTAGTTGGATGACTAGAGAGAGTTAATAATACCATCTCAAGGGTTGTCAGCTTCTAGGTCAATAGCATTTTAGAAGGATATATTACTGAGATCATTGTGGATACTATTAAGTCGTATAGTGAAGCTGAGAGGGAAATTTTCAAAGGTCCCAAAGGTAGATACCTAGAGTCCTTAAAATTGTGGATCAAAATGTTGGTATGTGAAAAAGGAATTTTGCGCATGGAGTCTGACGAGTGAATCATTGTGCATGGAGTGCATGGGTAATGACGTGGAGAAGGTATGGGAACAATGGGTAGAATGAGATGAGATGTTCCAAGATGATAGCAAGATTGATGAAGAAGGTGGTTTCCTAAGGAGTGGGAAAATATTCTGGTAGAATAAGAGGAGAAGGACTACGAAAAGGAGAGAGAGTTGCAGTGTGACTGAAAGAGGGGACTATGAGTTAGTGCCACAGCTCGATGAGGAGTATTGCGATGAAGAGGAAGAGTACCGACTTATTTCCTAGGACAAGGAAGAAGTGTCATATCCGTACTAGACCCAAGGCTACGACATACCTATGATTCTATGTACATCTCTGGTATGAGAGGTAAGACCTAAAAGTGTATTAAAGTGTTTCTTGTCAAATCAAAGTAATAGTAATAGTCAAGATAGTGGTCAGAAAGTCCATCTAGCGTTCCATATCATTCAGGTTCATAAGTACCCCAAAGGAATAGAATCGTTGGGGACAACATGAAGTTACCTATATTTAACAGAAATGGGTTGGAATACTGTGAACAACACTCATTTTTGTGTGAGGTTGTCTATACTATGCAACAGGTCCATGATGAGGCAGTAAAAAGGGCCCAGATGGTCACGACCTTCAAAGGTCATGCTCTTGTTTGGTATATGAATTTATCTTTGGTTCCTACAGGAATTCCTCATAAGTCATTAGATTAGATCTAATATGGGTTAAAAGATGAATTTAAGAAACCAAAATCTGAGTCACAGTGCATCACAGAGTCGAAGGAGATTAAGTAGTCATTGAGCGAATCTGTCTGGGTTTTTAACCAGAGATTCAAGACCCTGATGGATAAGGTAAGTTTTCACATTTCTAATGTTCAACATAAGGAGTGGTTTATTATTGCTCTATTACCCCATATCTATGTTCCTTTAGTAGAAAAATATAGTATCACAGACAAAATATTTAGAGCTTGCAATGAAATTAGAAGCGTCACCAGTCGGGGAAACTAGTGCGGGAATGGTGCAAATCTAGTCACAATTGGATAATATTTTATTGCATATCCAAGAAACCAAGAAGGGAAAGGATATTCGTGAAGAAATATGGTGCACAAGATGAAAAATAGAAGGCCATCATAAATATTTGTGCCTAGATTTTCTGGATTACCTTGTTTCTGGTGCTCTAAATCCTTTAAGTACAAAATGGATTCCATGGTGCAGAGTCTATCAAAGAAGAGGGCACCACTGAGAAGAATGTGTGTATATGTAGAATATAGTGAGTACACCCGCCATTCTCTATTGTAATTTTTGTCGATCAGCGGGCCATGATGAGAAAGACTACAGGGCCTATTAGTTACTATAGGAAAATACAATGGATACATATTTAATGAAGAAAGGAGATAAAATGCAAGTTGAGAGATCACATGCATAGTTCCCTCAATCCAGGGATGGAGGTGCCTTTAGAGGTCAAGGAATAGGAGAAGGATTTGGATGAGGAAGAGGTCATGTCATCTTCTATAATTTTGGACGTATGCCAGAGATTGTACAAATACTACATCAACATGCCCGTATTGTAAAGCACTAGATCACACTATCAAGGAATTCCCACAACTTACTTCTAAATGGAAACCCAAGTCCAATGGGAATCAAAACCAGCTCCCAAACACAAATCAAAATGTTCAGAATATTTCAGAAGATCCCCGAGACAAACCATCAACTATTGTTGTCTTGACAAGAGGAGGAATTGCGACCAGAGATTATAAAAGAGAGCCATGGCACAAAATGAGAATACGACCTGCAGTACAAAAGAAAGTACCATTTGATGTCCATAAAGAAAAATGGGTCTTCCTTGAAGCATGTAATGAGTTTATGTATAGAAAATATGCCTCAACTTCTGTTGTTCCTCCAATATTCAATGAAGGTCTAGTATTCGACATGCCACCAAGTTTTGACCAACTGATTCTAGAGAAGTCGACATGAAGGGAAAGTATTCCAAAGAATTTTTTAAAAATTTGTTTAACCCTTGTTAAGGATGAAGATTCTCTGGTGGAGCTATCATCTCTAATACAAGAACCTGAAAAAGATCTTCGATAGGAGAATAATGTCAATCATATCCATAAAAGAAGGAAAATTGGTCATGAGCTATGCATGAATTCTCAAATAGGAGATTATGATATGGATTTTATTATTCTCAGATTGGTATCAGATGTCAACATTTTGACAAAACAAACATGGGAAAGCATGGGTAATCCCAAGTTAGTGTGGTCACCTATTCAGCTGAGGTTAGCTAACTAGTTAAAGGTTATGCTTATTGGTCAATTACCACAATTTCATGTCGAGGTAGAAGGGATATTAACCTATGTATACTTTGAAGTAATAGAGATTGTTGATGATATGAATCCTTATACAACACTATTGGGGATCAACTGGGCCATTAAGAACCAGACTATCATTGATTTCAAAAAGAGGATCTTATCATTTGAAGACTCACAGATGTGAGTAGTTGCTCCAATCAATCCAATGGATGCCAATGCTATGTTGAACCAGTAAGACGTGAGTACCATGAAGGGTATTTGGATAATATTTATATTATCTCATCTACACTAGATGATTATATAAATCCTATAGCTGATCTAAATTGAGTTGGTGAAGTGTTAGTTCATGTTCATCAAATTCAAGGGAAGCCTTGGAAATTTGACAAAACTGGTTGTATGAAGTGTTGATGAGGAAATGTGTAAGAATCATGGAATATTTACAATGGGTAGGCACCGATGTATGTGATATGCATACTTATGATGGATTTCCTAATATGGAAATTTTTCTTTTAGAATTCAAAGTTAAGGTACTAGAACCACAAAGGTTTATAGCTCTTGAGGTGACCCTGAAAGCTACACCAATAAACTAGTGGGATGCCCATAAATAGTCCATATCATAATGGACTCAGTGTTGAAGGATGTTGGAAATTAGGTTTGGCGACAATACTCTATAGGTTGGTAATAAGTATATTGGATTGACAATCCATGTCAATCATCTTGATAATTGTTGTGCAACATGGAGTTCGGTTCCCAAGCAGGAATGGTTATATTTTTTCATACATACCCTGGACACGATACCAAGAAATTGGCATACATTGATTGAAATGCGATAGGGAACTGTAGACTGGGACAAATTGGATAATAGTTTCAATCACACTTTTATCTTTGCTAATGAAAGTTCATCGATTGACGCAGCCCTACAAGTTATTAAAGCCAATATTTTTTAGGAAGTTTATGTTTTGGTGTCAAGTCTACCACAATGGAATGTGACAGTTTAAAATCTGATGCAGTGTTACAACATATCTCGGGAACCTAAGCATGATGATCCAAAAGACATTCACATTCCATAATTTTAAGGTAGTTGGTCATTGAATGGATAGGGTCTATCATCTAACAAATTTTTGAATCCCCTTAAAATAAGGAAGGTAAATATTGGTTCTCCTGAAAATCCAAAGTTTACAAATATTGGGGATTACTGGGACGGCAATACTGTCGAGAAAGTCACTAACTTATTGCATGAATTCCAAGAGCTATTCACGACAATGTTTTCTATGATGAAGGGCATTGTTGGGGATCTGAGTGAAATGAAGATTCCACTAAAATCGGGTGCAAAGCTTGTCAAAAAGTGACCATATAGATTGAACCCAAGGTACAAAGAAAAGGTTAAGGTAGAGCTTGATAGAATGTTGGATGAGGGAATTATTGAACATGTTGAAGAATCAAAATGGATCAACCCAATGGTTGTGCAGGATAAGAAAATTGGTGAAGTTTGTATTTGTGTTGACTTACGGAAGTTGACTGATTCTTGCTTGCACACTCTTTTTCCTACACCTTTTACAGATGAGGTCCTAGAGAGTGTAGGGGGACAGCAGGTATATTCTTTTACTAATGGTTTTTCTAGGTATCATCAAATCAAGATCGCAAAATAATACTGACATAAGACTACCTTCACGACATAATGGGTTTGTTTCCAACATATGGAAATTCCATTTGGACATGAAAATGTTCCTGCTATTTTTTATAGGATAGTGGTAGCCGCTTTCAAATATTTTATTCATAACTTCCTAGAAGTCTAATTTGATGACTGGATAGTATATGGGTGAATTAAGGACCATATTGAGAGTCTTCAGCTGATGCTCGATCGTCGCATACAATTTCAAATTTCTTTAAATTTGAAGAAGTGCAGTTTTTGTGCCCCTTTTGGTATTTTATTGGGTCATGTCATATGCAGAGAAAGGATGTTGATGGATCCTACAAATATTGTTATCATTGTTGACCTACCCCCAACTTCGTCAGTTAAACAACTGAGGACTGCATTGGGTCAAACTGGTTATTACTGAATTTTTGTCAGAGGTTATGCTGAGATTACAGTTCTGATGGAGAAGTTGTTGAAGAAAGATATAAAATTCCAATGGTATGAGGAATGTCAAAAGAGTCTGGATGTGCACAAAGAAAAAATGGTTTCAACATCTATTTTGGTCTTCCTTGAATGACAGAAAGAATTTCATGTGCATTTTGATGCATCACCTAGAATTTTAGGAGTAATACTTACACAACTAGGTGAGGGATCTATCTATCAACCCATTGCATTTGCTAGTAGAATGTTGTTGACTACGGAGAGAAATTATACAATGACAGAGCGAAAGGGGTTTTCTATGGTATATGCACTCCAAACTTTTTGACATTATCTACTAGGTGGTCACTTTAATATGTTTACAGATCATTCTGCATTTAAATATATGGTCAATACGCTAGTGTTGGCGGGGGGGGGGGGGGGGGAGATCTGTCGATGGCTCCTTCTCTTCCAAGAATTTGAATTTGAATTTGTTGTAAAGCCAGGAATATTGAATGTAGGTCCCAACCATATCTCAAGGATAGAAACTAGGGAAGAACCTACTAATTTAGATGATAATATTCTTGATGCACAACTATTAACAGTAAAATGGTTGATGATCACTATGAAGACATTGTGCATTTATTGACCACAGGAAGAGCACCGAAAGGATTTAGTACATCGTAGAAGAAATAATTGGTTGTAAACTCTGCAAACTTTCAGGTTATAGTTATATATTTATATAAGAATGGACCAGATGATATACTACGTCGTTGTGTCTTGGAAAATGAGCGACCAATGGTGTTAGGCGAAGCTCATGCCTAAGTGGCAGGGGGGGAATTATGTAGGAAAAGTGACAGTGCAGAATATTTTACAAGAAGGGTTGTGGTGGCATACACTCCATTCATATGCACTTGACTACTCTCAGGGTTGTGACATTTTCCAATGCACAAGGAAACCATCTAGACAAGATGAAATGCCATTAGTGCCACAGATAACTTTGCAGGCATTTTATAGGTGGGTTGTCGATTTTGTGGGTCCTATTAAGCCTCTAGGAAGATGGATAGGTTCTTAGTATATAATTACCGCAACATATTCTTTAACCAGATGGGTCGAGGCAGCTCCAATAAAGGACTATACTACAACAACTGCTACTAGGTTTTTATTCGATCATGTGGTGACTAGGTTTGGCTTCCCAAGAGTCCTAGTAAGCGACCAAGGTACACATTTTGTGAATAAAGTGATTGTGAAAATGACTAAGGAATTTTAGATCCGTCACAGGAAGATAATGCCATTCATCTATAGGCAATGGAACTGTTGAAGATTTTAATAAAATTTTGGAGCATGCACTCACTAAGATTTACAATGTGAATCATGACGACTAGGATCACAAAATACCTACAATATTATGGGCTTATCAAAAAACATGTAGGAATCTCACAAGACATACTCTCTTTAGATTGGTTTATGGAAAAGAGGTTGTCATGCATATGGAGTATATTGTACCTAGCTTAAGAATAGTTGCAATTACTGTGATGACAGATCTTAGCGCACATGAAGAAATATTATCACAGTTATCATAGTTGGAAGAAGATCAGTTCCTTGTAGGGTACCACCAATGAGTCGAGAAGGAGCGACAGAAGGCTTGGAATGGTCAACTTATTAAGTTCAAGCAATTCCAACATGGTGACTTTGTCCTTATTTACGACAGGAATTTATTAAAGCATCCTGGTAAGCTTCGAACACACTAATTGGGCCCATATATTATCGATTGCATTACAAATGGGGGTGTAGTTCAGTTACAAAAGTTAGATGGCACACTCCTAGACGATTTAGTAAATGACAGTCGACTAAAACCTTATAGGTATATTCGTACTTCTCTCGATTGAGTTTGTAGAAAAAGTTTGGTTAAAAAAAACTTCATGTTGAAGTCTTGTATATAAGTTGTGATTTTCTTGTTGAAAACTTGTATATATGTTGTAGTTTGTGTGTCGCAATCAAATTTATCTATTTGTCGAAGTTATTTTGTGTCACATCGGGATTTGTTCACATGCTCTTCTGTTAAATACACAATTAATGCGTGGTAAGTAGATTCTTTTATGGAAACGAAGTGGCGACTTTAATGGAGATTGGTCATAAATGACTAAAAATATTTCAACATGTGAATGTATTAGTCACTGCCTTTTCAAATTATAACTAACGATTAAGTTAGATTAACTACCCATGTGATCAGATCGATTTGCCACATGTGTAGATATATTTCAACACCAAAGGGGGTTCAATTGTCTCATAGCATTGAGCATGAAGTGTATTGAGCAAGATGTCCATCTGGAGTTTCTGAAGCTAGATAATCTATGTTGCAAGTTTTAGCTATGGAGATCCTTATGTCAAGCTCTAGCACTATTAGGGGATCTTCTATGGAAATCCCACCTACTATACCTATTATCAAGGAGGCACCAGAGTTTTTGTTGTGGTAGCTCCCTGTAAACCCACCAAGGAAGAAACAAACGATTGGCTGGGCAGTTTTTCCTTAGCATAGATTTAAAGCTTCCCATGATGTTCAAGCTTCGAGGTTTGGTCCAACGACCATACTACCAGCATATATTCCACCTATGAAAGGTAATGCTCTGCTTGTCATCATTAGAAATAATGTCAAGTATGCACTGATAAAGCCATCCATTCTGAAAGGAGTTCATGTGATGGTGGACATCATGGCTAATCAAAACATATTGATGTTCTCTAACCATGACTTGATGATCCGGGCACCCTAGGTGCACGACGAGGACAATAGTTTGATTGTATGAATTGAGCATAGTTATGGCAGAAGCATAAATAATAATAAGGAAGGAAGGAAATACACTACACATAGAGACAATATGCAAGAATTCAAGCTAATATATGTTACTTCATTATTTCTCTATTACTGCCTCATATTACAATTATGTGCAAGCTTAAATAGAGTGTTGATAATGCTTGGCTTGTCTTCCCTTTACGTTTAGTTACAAGATAAGTTGGAATGGTTCTAGAGGTTAAACCGTTACATACGAATGGAAGACAACGAGACAATCTGTCATAATTCATTGTTCGTTGGTGTCAATGATGCATGCCGATATTGGACCTTTTGAGGTTGTGTCAAGGTGAGGAACTTGTCGAAGTTGATGTTGAACCTGTCGAGGGTTGAAACTTATCGAATTCGATGTTGAACATGTCGATTTCGATGTCGGAATCCATCATCTCTAACAAATAATGCCAATTGTTGGATGGAGCATACCTCCTTCCTTAAGAAGTAATGGTCCCCATTGTTTACTCGTACAGGTGAGGAAACTTGTTTGTTAGTTCAATAGCAGAGTACCATTTTCCTTGTGCTAGGATTTGTTTGGATTTATCCACCTAAAACAAGGGAATTGCATTCGTCCTTGTATGGCGTATTTGTTGTCCCACAATGGTGTCACAAGGAAGAGGCTCCTGAAAGTATGGATGGATTTCTTTGGGTTTTGTTGTTTGAAATTCATTATCTTCCAATAGTTGCATGTGGTATGGTAGAAGTAGATCCACATTAAATATTGGATGTAGACCTAGACATGAAGGAATGCCGAGCTAGAAATTGTTTTCTCCAATCTGCTTAAGAATAATGTACGGACCATATCGCAAAGGATTCAACTTCCTGTTCTGACCAGTGAAGCGTTCCTTGTTGAGATACAACTAGACATGATCCCCAATTTGAAATGAATGAGGGATATGATGCTTATTCTGTCAAGCCTTAACTTTCACATTATATCATTTCAACATTTCATGTGCTTGTTTCTTGGTGTTGCATATTTGATCTCTAAATTGCAATGTTTTTTCAACTTCTTGTTAGCCAGTTTCGACATCCTTCGACTCTGTCGATGAACTAATCAAGTTAATGTGCGTTGAGGGTTGAAATCCATAACAGATCTCAAATGGGCTCTTGCCCATAGAACTATGTTGAGAACGATTGTATTTTTGTTGTATATATGGGAGAATTTCATCCCATGTCTGATGATACTTGTGTTTGTATATGTGAAGAAGTTGTAATACCAAGCGATTCACAACTTCCTAGACTCTGTCTATCTGAGGATGGAAAGTTGTTGATAATGAGAGTCTTGCATCGATATGTTTCTAGAGAGTCTTCCAAAATATGCTGATAAATATGGAATCTCTGTCGGAATTGATGGTCATCAGTAATCCATAATGTTTTCAAACATGTTAAAAGAAGATATGAGCAATATGTTGTGTTGTCATAGTCTTCCTACATTGAATGAGAATGGTCATCTTGGAAAATCAGTCGACTACTACTAAGATCGCATCATGCTGATGTTTGGTACTAGGATATCGTGTCAAGTATTCCATAGAAATAGTTTCCCATGGTCAAATAGGAACTGAAAAAGGCATGCATAATCCTTGTCATCGATTCGACGGTTTAGCAATGGCACAAACCTCACATGATAGAATGTACTTGTTGAATTCAGAATTAAGTGAAGTCCAATACAAATACTTTTGGAGGATGGAAAGCGTCTATGATAGTCCAAGGTGCCATGCATTCTTTTTATAGTGTGCATCCTAAGAGCTTTTGTCAGTGCTCACATATTGGTACACAAAGCTGTCCAAGCTTGTATAGCAAGGTATCTTTCAGGAAATAATCAACAATGGACAGCGAGTCAGTTTGAATTTAATGATAAATTCTATAAAATTTGCAATCTACAGAATACAATTGAGGCCAAGTAGTGGTGTTGTATCCCTGCATACTCATCACTGTAGAAAGGAGAGTAATGGGTGGTCAACTCTGACAATTGGATATGGAATTGGCTTTACCTTTCCTATACTTAATTAACAACTAGAATTGTTGTAGGTAATTAAGCCACTTGAGTTGTCAAGTTGTTTGTAACTTCGACTGGGAAAGGGAAAATTGTAAAGGATTGTGGTCAGTAAGAATGACCATCTCCTTGCCACAAATGTAATGATCCATTTCTTAAGGGCTTGCATAATGGCATACAGTTCCTTTTCATACATCGAATACGTTTTGATGGTGTCATTAAAAGTTTCAGAATGAAAAATGACTAGGTGACCAAAATGAGTGATCACTGTGCTTAAGGCATAATCCAATGCACCCGTCTCAATCTCAAAAGGCTGATGAAAATATGGTAACACAAGTACTGGTGCAGTACATAACTTGCTTGTGTTTGAGCTACTCAAAAGCTTGTTTTTGTGACGATGTCCATTTGAAGATAATTTTCCCATTTCCCTTAGTAAATTCATTCAAAGGCCAAGTTATGTGACTAAAGCCAAGTACGAATCATCGATAAAAATTCGCCAAACCAAAAAAAATCTTAGTTCATGAATGATCTGAGGAATGGGCCACTCTTTAAGGATTTGTACTTTGTATGGATCGACGTGAATGGATGCAAATTCGATTACATACCCCAAATATTTGATGTTATTCATTGCAAATGAACATTTTTCCATGTTCAAATAGAATCGATGTTGTTGAAGAGTGTCAAGGACTTGTTGAAAGTGTTGGACATGTTCTTCCCATGATCAACTAAAAATCAAGATATAGTCTAGATAGAAAATGAAACAATTGCTGGTGAAAGGTCGAAGAATGTCATCCATATATCGCATGAAGGTAGTGGGTGCATTGCTTAAGCTAAAAGGCATGACTAACCATTCAAACAATCATTCCTTGGTTTTGAAAGTAGTTTTCCATACATCGTTGGGCTCGATCAAAATTTGATTATATCTCGATTTGAGGTCGAGATTAGTAAAGAATTTAGCACCTTTTAGAAATTCAATTAGTTCATCTATCCTTGGTAGAGGGTATCTATTCTATAAAAAAATCTTGTTGAGATCCCAGTAGTCAATGCACATGCTCCAAGTCCCATATTTCTTTGGAACGAGGAGGACTAGACTTCCACAAGGAGAGGAGCTAGGTCGAATGTGAACTTTGTTGAAAAAATATTGAATCTGTCTGTGAATCTCTTCATTCTGGATAATGGATCTTCTGTAAATAGATGTTTTATGTAATGAAGAACTAGGAACAAGTTCAATGGAGTTTTTTACATGACAATGTAGAAGTTTGACATTATGTCGCTCATGTATATACTTCATTTTAGTCGAACTATTGAAGTTAATACATGCATAAAGCAACTGCCGGTTTGTTTCCATGGGGGTGTCTGTGGTTGGATACCCAGATCTCTGTTGATGTCAACCTAATAACTACTATTATAGGGTTACCTAAGGCAGGAGTTGATCCAACACCATTTTTTTGGCAAGGAGTAGGAAAAAATCCTTATTACTAAGATGGAGGAGAAGTACAATCTCACGCAAGATAAGAGGGGCTTTGATATATTCTCTATTAATGATCAGGGTTGCACATTTGCAACCAATGCCTTATCAAGTAATTTAATACATAATATGCGACCAAAACAGTGTACTTTTAGTACCATTGTCGCAGTCGAGCAATGTGTCATGAGAGTTCAACTGAATTGGGTGACGTTTCTGCTCAATGAGTTACTGGATTATGCTATTGATGCATAAGAGATAGGTACACCTTGTAATTATCATGATTACTCATATGGATTTACTTTGTTGCATGGGAATAACCACCTAATTACCAAGGTATGGAAGTGAATGTCCCATGTCGTGGGGCCCATTATCAAAAACTGTGGTTTGATGATAATTGTTGGTGACAACAATAGAACAACATTGAATTCTATATTGACACTAATGAATTAAGGCGTCATATTGGAAACCAGTCAAGGATTTCCATTGGCATTGTACATCACTATAGGAATATCATCTAGTTTACTACAAGGGCTCACTACCTTTTTCTTCAACCAAGATGAGATCTCTATCACTAGTGGTTAATTAATGCATTCTAGTTATGAGATACCATAGTTCAGGATTGGCCGAAAGATTGGAAGCATCCTATCATATATGATCAATTGTCTATTGGAATTGAGATGCGATAGGAGGGTACATCGAGGACCCAGTCGAAGGGTCTATTATAAGAACACAACCCACACATCTCTCACCATGAGAGTGAAGGACAGTCGAGCACTACCTTGACAGATCTAGATATGGGATGTAAGTGGAAAGCTGCTGACATGGAAAAAAAGGGTAGAAAGAAGAAAAAATCCATCAAGGACTGCACATATGTTGGTATAACTGATGACGATTATAACCTATTGGCCAATATAATGGATGATGTTTCCGATGAAATGCAATAAAATATTGACAGTCAACATACTAAACTCTTTGAGGGAGTTACTGACCTACTTTAAACCCTTTGCAAAGCTATGAAAGAAGTACAAGTCGCGGTCCATAAATGGGTGACATAGTCATGGGAAAATGGTCCCTTTGATGATTGCCCATATGAAGTCCAAATATCACAACAACCTCACAAGGTTCAACTAATACCCAAAGTGCTTGATTTAGGCTTGACGGAGATGAACAATACTATACAGGATATTGCTTATGTCGAGTTAGAAATGTATGTGCTACCAATGTTCATACTGCACAACATTCAACAGGAAGTAGTTGAGGAAATCAAATAATGGGAGCATGTAGTGTGCAATCAGTTGAAGCAGTCGAAGAGAACCGTGTCTTTATTCCAAATTTAGTTGGAAGATAAGGAAAAGAAAATGCATAAGTGGTAACAGGATAGGAAGTGACTAGAGAAAGTTGTTTCTCTAGCCTATCAAGAAGTTCCAGATTTCGGCCTCACGCCTGAAATGATTGTTGCATCCTGTTTCATTAAATTAGGGGAACTTTATAGAAAATTTCTCCAAAATTTTGTCCATTTAGAATATCAAATTCTCCCTAGTACACCTATTGAAGTATTGGAAAAGCGACGAAAGAAGGTTGAAGAAGATATACGACACATTCAAGAGGTCGAGGCACTTTTTTTTAAGGCATATGAGCAAGTTTCCCAGGCATGGGAGACCTTAATAGATGATGTGGATCTACAAGAGATCACAGAGAGACTTCATGCAGCAGTCGAGACAAGTCTAACCAGTCTACAAACTTCATTGAAATCCTTACCAATGGTCAAAAAGATAAGTAAGGATGTTGAGCTTAAGGTATTGCACCAACATGTAGCCAAAATTTGGACATAGCAGCATAGAAGAACAGATCATGATTTGGAGCTTCAAGTAGAGGAAAACCAAGTAAATGAGACTATTCATCCATCCCATGTCGAGATCAAGCAAGTTTTAGATGCAACTGTGGTGGATTCTTTAGAACATATTAGTTCTGAAGTTGTTGAAGGGGTTTCCAAGTTTAAAGAATATGTTCAATGACAAGCTAAGGAAGTGAGGAGGATATTTCAATATTTTTGAGCTAAGTTGAACAAACTAATGGTTTCCATTTGAAGTGGCTTGGGAAGAGCCACATGTGAGTGTTGGGGGCCTATTGGACCTAGAATGTTTGGTTAATTTTGATCTTTAAGTTTTGGAACTAGAATCAGCGTGAACGGGGTTGCAATGGAGCGAGTGTTGAATTGTTCCGCTCTGAAATTTTGGGCAGAATTTGGGGGAAAAGTAATTGTATTGATGGAGTCTGATGGAAAAGTCAGTGAATTAGTTAGAAGGTTTGTCCACTTTTGGGTAGTGGGAATGAGATGTAAGGTCGGCCAGTAAAGCCTATAAAAATGCAATGGGTTAGATTTTTTTGGTTTGGTTGAAGTCAAGTTCTGAATGGACAAGTTTGTAATGTCATTAGAATGATTTTGTATTGTCATGTCGAAGATGAATAAGATTCGTAAGTATATTGTCGACTTGCAAGTTGTGTGCACAGAATAAATGTAATGGGTATTGTGGGTGAATGTCTGCAGCTTGTGTGTGCAGGCCAAAGCATTCGAACTACAACTCTTGCTAATTAATGATCATTTTTGTGGTTTTTCCCATCTTGGGTTTCCACGTTAAAATTCTTGTGTCTAATGATGTATGATGAACGTGTTTGTTGTTTTTTGTAATGTTGTGACATGTGATATTGTGTTAATTTTTTAATAAGTATAAGAACGACAAAGATTCAATGGGTTTTATGAATATGTTTAATGTTGTGAATGAACTGTAATATACTGTCATGGTAATTATTATGTTGATTTCCTTTATGTCAATGTATAGTAGAAGAATATCCCCTTCTTTACTATAGAAACCTAGTTCTTGTAGCTCCCTATTAGTATCTCAAGTGAGACCTCACTTGCTTCACGGGTGTTGTCGATGGGGTTAAACCCTGTCGGGACAATACCTTGGGTCTTTGTTGGTCTGGCCGAAGTTGAACCTAGGTTAGTTGAGATTGATCCAACATGTGGTGAATTGAAAATTGATCCCTCTAAATTTGAAGCCATTTTGCAATGGGTTAAGCCTAATAATGAAACAAAAGTTAGGAACATGCTTGGGGCAGTTCAGTATTGGAGGAAGTTCATTGCTAAATTTTCTTTTATTGCATCTCCTTTACATGGTTTGACAAGTACTAAGTAGGTATTTCAATGGAGAAGTAAACAACAAAAATCCTTCAAGACCTTGAAAGTGAAGATTAGTACAACCCTAGTCCTAGCATTTTTAGATTTACAATATCTATTTGAGACTAAAATTGATACAAGTGATTATTCCATGGGAGTAATGTTAATACAAAGAAGGAAACTAGTTTGTTACCATCCTGAGACCTTCACTGGTGCAGTAAGGAATTATTCTATTTATGACAAAGAATCATATGCTTTGGTTCATAGAGTGAAGAAGTGGAAACATTATTTGATGGGAAAAGGGACAATTAACCATATGGATCTTCAACCTTTGTAGTATCTCCAATCACAAGCTACAATAGTCAAAACATTATAGGTGGATGGGATTCTTGAAACAATTTCATTTCGTCATTAGGTATAAGAAAAGTATACAAAATAAAGTTGTTGATATGTTTCCTAGACCTTCTATTAATGCATCTATTGTTTTACAACATAGTTCATTGGCTCATCAAAGTTAAATTTAACAATATGCTAGAGATGGATATTTTAAGGAAGTATATGAAACACTAACCCATGGTACTAAAGTGGAAGAATTAGATTATCATGTACATGGCAAATTGTTATATAATCTTGGTAAATTATATATTCCACAAGATTAAAGAGTACATGTAATCATATAAGCACACACTTCTCTCATTTCTAGTCATTTTGGTATAAGAAAAATAGTAGCTTGGTTACAATGCTATTTTTACTAGTCTCAGATGTATGAATTGTGTCCACATATGTAAAAGGATGTGTGACATGTGCCACTAGAAAACCAAGTACCAAAAAAATGGGTTTGTATATGTTATTTATTGTACCTTCTCATCCATGGGAAAGTGTGTCTATGGATTTTGTAGGGAGTTTCTTTATGTGTAGGAAAGTTCATGATACCATATATGTTGTTGTGGATATATTTAGAAAATGTGTGTGTTTTGTACCTTGTAAGAAGCATGTGATAGGAGAAGGGACTGCACATTTATTATTCCATAATGTATGGGTTCATATTGGTTTTCCCACATCCATTGTATATGATCGAGACCTTTTCTATCTAGGGAAATTTTGGTCAAATTTGAGGGAGTTAATGAACACTAAGCTTCATCAAGCCATATAGGAACAATGAAAAAGAGACAAGCCAATTATAAGGATATGCATGAAAAGCATCGGGTTGATCATCACTTCCAAGTGGGTCCTCAATTTGGATTATTAATAAATAATGCCTTAAGGGTGAAGGTAAAAAGCTCAATCCAATCAGGTATGGTCCTTTTAAAATTTTGGAAAAGATTGGTAACAATGTTTTCTAGTTGAATTTACCTCCATATATGCATATATATTCCATGGTTAATGTTTAAAACATGAAACTATATTAGTCACCTATGATAATGGATCAATATGAGAAAGTTCAAGTTCCTTCTATTGATGATTTTGCTCTTGAATATATTAAGCAAGTATAGGAAGATGCTAGTCTTAACCTGAGGGTGAGGACTTCACGGACAAGTGATGTTGAGTATCTTCGTGTGGGACTAAAAGAATTGCATCCAAGTAAAGTATGGATAATGGAAACTGTAAAAGTGAGGGAGATATACCCTCACTTATTCTTTGAATGAAACTATACTTTTGGTGGTCCAAAATATTTTTAATGTGGAGGAATGATCCAAGAGGATAATAATCCGATGATTGCAAATCAAAATAGAATAAATCCCAATTGATCCAGGATTCACTCCAATTCGTTTACATATCCCAACCAATAATTCATCTATGGTTTAGTTACGCCATGACACAAATGTATTTGTTGAGTGCACAAATATGTTATAGAAATAGAGGAGACACATTATTAACTCATCCAAATTGTGGAGGATGTGGAAACGGAGATCGAGGTGAAGTGCATCAAAGACAACATATTTTTCTCTCCAAAATAGTTATCAGAGGCATGATAAAGAAGGATCCATTATTTACAATGGTATAAAGTAGAGACAACCATTTGATTTACCATCCGTGTAAATGAGAAGAGAGTCATTCTTATTGTATTCAAGGTATTCGTGACAAGGAGAATCCATGGGAATCAATAGAAAGCATATGCCTTGCATACGTGTCTCATGCCATCTGGGTGTAGGAGCTTCTAACCGTCTTTGTTGACTCAGATGGTATCAAGAGACTTTCATATAAAAAAAATTAGAATTAATCTCAATTAGAAGTTTGGTATGATCACGGTCAACTTTTATTTGAACATAAGAGGAATCCTATGTCTATTTCTACAAGAAGAAGCCATTGATTGTCGAGAACCTAGCTATTGTCTTGCCAAAGAACATCATAGAATAGTTTTTGTAGATTAAAGATCATTGTTATGTTGATTTTGTACTTGCATCATTTCTAATGGACCATTTCTACATTTGAGGTAGACCCAAAGATGTATCCCACATGAGTGAACTCTGTAAACAGTGTTTTGTGCACTAGTCATGTTATTTTTAGTTATATTCTTTAAATCTCCTTATTTGAATGTTAGGTTTTAATTAATTAATCCAAATTCATTAACATAAATTACAAGTAATTGAGAACAAATATTAATTTTAGATTTAATTTCAAATCACTCACACTTCTTACAATCCCTCATCCAAGTATCTCTTACACTACTTACACTCCTTGAATGGCAGTATCTTGAGATATATGTTCAAATATGTTGTTGATTTTAAAATATTTGAGAAATATATAACAAATCCAATATTAATAAATGGACATACATTTTTATCCTTTTATTTGGAATTACTAACATGATCAATATAGAAATAGGCACTCTAATACAAAGCTAAGATCTAGGTCAAAGTCCAACATTCGTGTTTCCATATTGTATATTAGTTCCTATGGTAAGCTTGTTGGGTTCGATTCTAACTATATTATTTCAATTCAATCTATATGATGATGTCTCATGTCTCATGGACTTACCTATGTTACATATCTTTGTCCAAAACAATTCCATATCATCATGTGCCTAAGCTTCCCTTCATTTCCATGTGTTTCCCTGCATACCTATCGGTGGTAGCATTTCCCTTTTGTTTGTTTGAGACACTACCATAAAATGCACCGTAAATAACTTGTTTTTTTAATATTTCTATGCACCCACATTTGATCCCTTTCCCTATAGATATGTATAAATCCTAAACCTTGGGTTCTCAACCATGATCTCCTTGCCATCACTCTCCTAGTCGCTCAACTATGATATCCTTGACATTGCTCTCAATTCCAGAGAATGGAATTCATACATGTTTTGATTGAAATTCAAACTGAGTGTTTGAGTCACCAAGGATATCAGGATTAAGTAGATGACTCATAAATAAAAAATTTCTATGCCAACCTACGAGTGCAAAACCTACCCCTTGCTTCAATTTCCCCTCTACAAATAACATCATTCAATAGTTTTCCTCAAAACCTACACTTTGATTTGAAAGTAATCATATACCATTGAATTTGAACAAATCCTAGTTTCCTTCCTAACTAGCATACCTATCAAGCACTTGCACCACCTTCCCTAGCTAGATGCTTATTATTTCACCTACCTTATGTAAATATGTGAAACTTTCAAACTACAAAGAACCAAGAATCATATTAACCAAAATAATCTAATATGGTCTCTTATGTTTTCTACAACATGCAAGTATATGCCATTAAGGTCAATAAGTCAAACTACTAGCATCACTATCATTGGTGTTAGGACAACTAGCCCGCCATAGTGTTAGGACAACTTGCGGTGTGCATTAGGAAATAATGCAATAGGTGATTCATAATCCAGGAAACAATCTCTTGGATGGAATCTTCTTCTTTGAATAGACAAAAGATGTCTTTAGGAACATCCTTTAGTTGTGAAACATCTTCTAGTGCTCTAGTTTATTGTTCCTTGAAACTCAACAAGAGCATATCTTTTCCAAGAGGCATATCAATTTTATCGATTTGGACTTCACCATTTACCCATAACCATTTCCAAGTATAAAGCACAAGCATGTGGGTGAGCAAGTTTATTGAACAATGGGTCGGTTTTATTTTGGTGGGGGGGACTCTTTCTCATTCTCACTATATTCAAGTTCATAGTTTCCCAATGTGTAGGCTCTATCTCATTAAACCATTCCCAGTTAATCAAAAGAATCACCCTCTCCATCTCTAATAAGGCGTGTCAAGGAAGGTGAGAAAGTCATGGATGTGTTCATGTTTAAACACATTATGTGCCTCATCATTTACCCATAACCCTTTTGAAGTCTTAAGCACAAGCATGTGGGAAAATCAATTTTTAAAATAGTTTATAGCTTTTTTTGGCAGGGAGAGGAGGAACTCTTTCTCATTATCATTATTTTAAAGTTTGTGATTGCTTGGTGTGAAATATCTATCTCATTCAACCATTACCAATCAATTAAAATAATCACCCTCTCCATCTCCAATAAGGTGCGGCAAGGAAGGTGAGCAAGTTGAGGATGAGTTCTTGTTCTAGCACATTATGTGCCTTTTTAGTTAAAACTTCCTCTCCACTTTGAAGCATCTGGACTTGGATGAATTTAAAAGAAAATTTCTATAAGGAGATAAACTTATCATTGGATTTCAAAGGAATATCCTTGGGCAAGGGATCAAGAGCTCTTCTTCATCCCTTTACATGATCCATTAGGTTATACAATTTGGTATAAAGTCTTCAGAGCTTGTCAATGGGCATTATGAGCTACAAGTAATTGATTTTTATAATGCTCATGATATATGCATTCTCCTCTATTATAAAATTATATGGTGAAGGAAAGACATGCATTAATTTGGGAAATCATGTTTTTGTTGTAGACCTTGAAAATATATGTTGTATCAATTAGGAGGATTAACCATATTAACTCCAGGAAACCAAATGTAACACATGCATTACTACCAAGGTACATCCATATATCATCAAATAGTTGACAATTAAGATGGAATTTACACACTACTCATGCAATGTTTTGATACCTATGCCAGGGCAATGAAGGTTCCACTAATACAAAACTCCATATGTTCAATGCTGTAATATCTATGCTAGATGTAACACATCCATAAGTCATTAATCACTCTAGCCCTTGATACCTATGCTAGAGTAGTGAGGGATCGGCTACTACAAAACTCCACATGTTCAATTGATCTTACGTCTTGCCAACTTTTCCTTTTCAACTTCTTTACATATTATCAATATAGCCAATATCGATCAAGACATATAGCTAACGTTGATGAAGCCAAAAGAAATATGTACAACCACTTAGACATGCACAATAATTGATATGTGTTCCCTAATCTATAAAATTATATGTACATAGCAAACAACTTGCTTGACTTCACATTCACTTACACAAAGGAAAGGAATTTATACCTTGCAACTTCCTTGTTAACTTATGTCAAATTTGGTATCATTCATATCAAACTCTCACACACTTTTCACCTCTAAGACCTAAATAGTGTGATGTTCATTCCTTAAATATTTCTCCTATTTATGTCTCTACCATGAATTCATTCTCAGAGATACTTGGGATGCTCCTATATAAGTGAGAACATTTAACAGAGATAAAATGTTTGTTTACATTGAACATATAGTTTGTGAATATATCAAGGGCCATACGATGTCCACTAGCATTAATGCTTCCCTTTAAAAATTGGAACACCAATTCAAGTTTTAATTAATCCATCTCCTATATATGATACCAAGAAACCATTTTATACTTGAAACACGCACAAACACCCCGCCCCCCCACACACATTATAATTAATTGAGTGAAGTTGCAACCCACTTTACTCAAGAGAACTCCATGAGAGTATAACATTGAACATACACTTTGTGAATGGACCAAGGAATACTATATGCCCACTTGAATTGACACCCTGCCTTAAAAAAGTGGAATACCAATTCAAGTTTTAATCATGTCATGTCCTACATATGAGACCAATCAAACCTTTTAATATTTTATGCTTGCATGCACACACATATTGCATATCAGGCTCAGAAAAATGAAATCCCACTTTGGTCGAGAGACCTCAAAAGGAGTAAAACATTGAACATACACTTTATGTAAGGACCAAGAAGTACAGGATGTCCACATGATCCCTTTAAAAGGGGAACACCAATTCAAGGTTGAATCCCACCTTCTCCTATGTATTAGAACAAATGACCATTTTAAAGATGATATCATATTTTTTAATATTTAATATTCTATATAATTGATCATTAATTGATCGATTGGATGTAGTTTCGTTGTTTGGGAGGAATGATTGTTACCCTCCCCATCCAAGTTCAATTATTGTAAGTGGCATGATGCTCTTGTTGATCCCCTATGTAATGATTGAGTGGATTATATAATATATCCATATCTTGATTCTCCATAATAACAGGTGTTGACATATTTTTGAGGAAAAAAAAAGAATTGATCATTAACTATAACATCGATAAACATAACCCATTTAATCTTAAAACAACAAATAATAATCATAAATGTATGAACTAAAGAGATAGGGGGAATTTGTTCCTTCTATCATCATGGATGTTTCTGCAACTAATGACATCTTTTAAGATGAATCTAGGGTTTATAGGTATGTATTCCTCCATGGACTTTTTTTGTCATGCTTTCCTAGTATCTTGGGATTTTCTAGTATGGTAAGTAGACTTTCCTAGTTGTTGCAATTCTCCATAATTCAGGTTTCCTTCTCCTTTACCTACTTGCCATATTCCTTGTAAAAAAGGATTTAAGCTCTTTGAGCCTAGTACCAACCTTGTATAAAAAAGTGGGAAGCTTTTGGTTGTCATCTTCACCTGTCGTTACATCTTTCATGATTTTCCGAAGCTTTTTCAGTTTCCGATTCCTACGGTTTGAAATATGGTGATTGTATTTATCCCCTCACCTTCCTGTATTTGTAATCTTATCGGTTTTCACAATGTCGAAGAAGAAACATCGGAAAGGTGTTCATCTACCCTTATCCACTAGACGGTTTCTTGATTCCATCCTGGAAAACAAAGGGCCACACGCCTCTGTCACCTACCTGCATAGAGCCTGGACTGTATGCTTTTTCTTTACATGGATTGTCCCACATGAGCTAAGGATTCCATAGAGAACCCCTGAAGAACTATCATGATGCAATTTGTGACGCATTTCAGGAAAGCCTCCAGGAAATCGATGTTAGATAGGGAATATCTTGAATGGGGAGCAGTCTTTGGATAGTTTTATCCATAAGGAGGTAGGGACTGGCTCTCAACCTATATTAGTCAAGGATGCACCCATTATCGATTCACGGTTAGATGAATTTGTGATAGTAGATGACATTTTAGGATCCCTCAAGTCTAAATGCATCAAAAGGAAATCTGAAGCACTCAACCCGGATCTCAGGGATGATATCGAAATGTTTTAGGTTTTCTCTATGATGAAATATTCCCTATTTAATCGTTTCATTGGGTGCAACTTATCCATGGAATGCTTCAGAAGATGGGCCAAGGAGTCTTAGTCCGATGTCCTAGGGTATGATTCATGCAATATTTCTTTAGCTAAAGGTTAGTGGGAATATTCTTAAACGAACCAGAGGATGCGATGAAGCTTCTGAATGGTGTATGGAGTAAATAATTTTCTACTTTAAACCTTTGGCACTAGAGCCCCATTTTATATGTGAGAAGGCATAAACGCTTCATCCAGCTGATATTGGTAAATTTGTCATAACTTCCACCTGAGCTATGGGCCGAGCATATATTTAAGTTAATTAGAAACTCGCTTGAGGTATATTTATTAGTGGATATGTCCTTCCTTCATTCTGACATAATGTCTCTGGATAAAATCCTTATAGACATTGACTTGAGAGAATATCTAATGGAATCTATGGTGATTTCCAAAGGAACCTTTTCTCATGTGGAGGCCCTTGACTATAATGGTATACCTTTTCGGTGTAACAGATGCCATAGAGATGGCCATTTACTCAAGAATTTCTCCAATTTGTTCACCAAATCGTTTTGGATACCTAAGAATGATTTTGGCAAGGAATACCAGTTTATTCCCATGATCTATAAAGATCCGAACTCCATTTCTGAGGGTAGTCCATGTATGGTAGAAATCCAGAAAATGAATGAGGATAATTTGCGTCATGTGGGTTCTAGTTTTTTTTGGATGATAGTATGTTGTGGAAGGATTTAAGGGTTTTCTCTCATCGTATATTGGCTCCTCTAGAACTAAATACCCCTTCTAGATTTCTATCACCATAACGGAAGGATCCTCCAGGTATGTTATTATCCCCTCTTTCTATTGCATCATCTCCAAATTTTCCAATGTTGTTTACCATGGATTCCTTTCCTCTAGGGTTTTATGTCCAAAAATTACTCTTCCTTCAAACCCTTTTCCTATTGAAGTTGTTTTACATAAAAATAATTTTTATCTTTTTTTCATAAGAGTATTGTTTCCTTGGTTTTCATAGGGAATTATCCCCCACATATACACCATCCTTCAAGGAATTATCATTCCTCAATAATCTTTCAGACCTAAATATTCCTAAACCCTATGATGAGCATCCTCTCATACTTTTATCATTTCAGGAACCTTCAGATCTTCCAGACATGCCTTCCTTGCTAAAATATCCTCCTCCTGAATCTTCGATGAATATTGACTCTCTTTCCCCACTTGAAGGAGTTATGAACACAAATCCTTTAGGCTCCCCTGTTGATGCTCTACATAGTCACCTACCCCCTTCGAACCTGTTGCCACTTGGGTATGCAAAGGGTCTAAATATTTATGGTCCCTTTAAAACCCATGAAGAAGGGGTTAATTGTAATCTATCCACCCAATTCACGCACTCCTTTTCTTCTAGTGCAATCCTTAGTGGTTTGATAATGAATATTATGTCTTAATGGTTAGAAGGGCTTCGAGGATTTATGATCCTGGTCATTTATCCTCTACAGATGTTCAAATTCTTAATAACTTGAAAATGGCCAGGACCTTAACTATGGCATGGGATGATGAATACAGGAAACAACATGATTATGAGTTGTTGAGAATTGAATAACTTATGCATTCATTTCATGAGTTGTATCCTAAGGTTATTCTTCTCCTGCTCAGAAAATTGAGATAGGGGATCTTGAATCTAATAGGAGGAAGATTCTTAATGAACATGAAGCAATTATTCGATTGAAGATTAGATCCGTATGGATCTCCCAAGGTGATGACAATACTAAATAATTTAATTAGTTCTACAGGAAAAAACTTAATACCTATGCTCTTTGGCACTTAGAGGATGACAGTGATTAAAAAATATCCAGTTTTAAAGATTTGGCTAAGTTTGGGGCTAGTCACTTCAAACAATTATACCATGGGGATGAGAAAGTGACTATTGATGTCATGTTGAACACTCTTATGCATTATCCATCATTTGTAAACGAAGAACAAAATTTATCTCTAAATGAACCTGTCTCGTTAGAATAACTTATGGAAGCTTTGCATTCCATGCACAATGATAAAATCCCCAGACCTGATGGATTTCCTGTTAAATTTTTTGTTGATTTTCTGGGACTTGTTAAAGATACTATTTTAGTTGTGATTGAAGAGTCAAGGGTTAAAGGCAGGATGTTGCCAACCTTTAATGCCACTTTCATTACTCTTATTCCTAAGATGGATAATCCTACCTCTTTTAACCATTATAGGCCTATTTCTCTATGCAATTGTATTTATAAAATCTATGCTAAACTCATAGTCAACGAAATCATAGGAACTTTATCTAAGGTTGTGTCCTCTGAGAAATTTGCATTATTGGAGAAGCGTCAAATACATTATGCTATTGGGACTTCCCATGAAGTTGTTCATTCTATGAAGATTAAGAAGCTTCCTACAACTATTATAAAAGTTGACTTATCAAAAGCATTTGATTGTGTGGATTAGACTTTCCTCTGGATGATGTTGACTCATTTGGTTTTGATCTTCCTATGATCAACTGGATGATGTCTTATGTTCAGTTTGTTTCCTTTGTTGTCCTCATCAATGGATCTACTTCTCCTTTTTTAGACCTCAGAAGCGCAAGAGACAAGGATTCCCACTTTCTCCCTTATTATTTATTTTGGTATTAGAGGGTCTCTATAGAGTAATTCTTCAAGCCAAATCTCAAGGAAGGATCTAAGGTATCGTGGTTGGAGGTAATTTGGTTATTACTCATTTTATTTTTGTTGATTATTCTTCTCTTTACTGATGGATCTCGGAGGGATATCTCCAAAATTAAAACAATTATGTTTTATTCTCTGAAGCCATAGGTATGGTCTGTAATGCTGCTAAATATTCCATCTCTTTTATGAATCTATATAATATTTCTATGGATTAGATTTTCTCTTAGTGCAATTTCACCTCGATTCACATTAACAATTGTATCAAATATTTGGGTTTCATTATTAAGCCAAATGATTACTCGAAGAGAGATTGGACCTAGATGGATAAGATCAAAGGAAATCTAAATTTATGGTGCAACAAGTGGATTTCTAGAGGAGGCAAATTAATTATGATGAAATTCGTCCTGGAAGCCATTCCAGTTTACTGGGCTTCCATTTCCTATATCCCAGTTGGCACTATGGACAACATAAGAAGAATTTGATTTAAGTTTATCTGGAGAGGTACTCAAAATCATCATGTCTTTCCCTAGATTGCCTGGAAGAGAATTACCTTGCCTAAAGAGATGTGGAGTTGGGGTCTAAAGTATTATCTCAACTTTTCCAAGGATTTGGTTTCCAAAGGCATTTGGAGATTAATTTCTGGAGATGGTCTATAGGTTAATGTTATTTAGAAAAAGTATATTTACCCCCTATCTATTGAACAGTGGATCAAAACCTGAGACAAGTCTACTAGGAATGTTTCCATCATCTGGAAAGCCATGATTAGCTTATGATATTATTGGTGACTGGTTAGTTTGGGAGATTGATGATGGAAGAAAAATCAAGATTGGACAGGATCCCTAGCAGAGATGTAAAATTACCTATAGAATCCTTGAGGATATGATTGATCTTTTAAAAGATAGAGGTATCATATTTCTTACTCATATTCTTGATCATGCCAATTCTTCTCCTATCATTCATAAGTGGAAGGTTACTATTGATTTGGGTTTTGTTGGGGATCACATTATCTTTTGGGGTCAGTTCACAAATGATTCATGCAAATCCCATGTTTTCTTCGGTGACAAATATGACTCCCTTATTTGGTCTAAGAATGAATATGGAGGTTCTTGTCTACCAAGGACGGGTTGCAATATTGTTAGAGCTTAAGAAGAACTTCATGTGCCTACTTGGTGGCATTCTACTATCTAGAATTTAAATTTTCCTTTAAAATCTAAGCTTTTCTTTTGGCTTGCCTTAAATGGAAAAGTGCCTATTTGGGATAGAATGATTACTTTTATTGGTGTTGGGTACAACAGATGCCCGCTTTGTTGTGTTGCATCGAAATCAATTTCTCACCTTTTTATTCACTGCCCATACACAGCCTCTAGTGACAATTTGTTGCATTGTTTTTTGGTGTACCCTTCAGGTGGAGAAGTGATGATCTAATTGTTGCATGGGAGGAGTGGTATCATGATCTTCTCTTTTAGCACTATAAAGTTGTGGCAATTTTGATGATTTGGGGTGCATTGCTCGCGAGGAATAAAGAAATTTTTTAGGATGTTACAATTCCAACCATGGTGTATGCATAAAAAGTGTGGCTATCTTGCAATCCTTCCCTCAGATGAAGGAGTCGGTCCATCACAAAACCATTAAGGACATCATTATAGATAAATGAATCTGTTGGTGTATTTTCGACGGAGCATCGCAAGGGAGGCCTATGATGGGAGGGGCTAGTGGTATCTCTATTTCTTTGAAGACAGATGGATTAAATTTGTAACTGGCTTCAGCAAGGATACAAACAATCTGACCGAACGCGAAGCTCTCTGATTTATTCTCCATTTGGCTCATTCTAAAGGAGTTCTTTGTCTACTGGTTTTTGGGGATTCACAGGTGGTCATTGATTGGTTTAGATTAGGAAGACCCCCCAAAAATATATATTTGAGACCTATTTTTGAAGATATCTTGCGATATATTGGGCTCTTCACATATATATCTTTTAGTCATGTTTATAGGGAGAGGAACATGACGGCTGATTCACTCTCCAAATTAGGGATACTCATTGATGAACACTCTTGACGCATATGGGATGGTGTTGAAGCCATCAAATTTGCAAATAACCTTCAATTACAACCATAACTAATTATTACTTTTATGTTGCATCTTTTGATGATATGATTGATTATATATTGTTTTTGGAAGATGTTATATTTGCTCCTCTTTTTGTAGCTCTTATACATAAATAAATTTGAGTTTATAACTTAACGATAAACTTGGTTCTTTTTAATAGAAAAAATTGTGTTTTTTAAAGATTATTCATACATCACCCTTATCTAAAATGTAATAGATCTTAAATTGTGATGCTAACGTAACAAACTAATACCAACCATGTGATATACATGCTAGATTACGATGCTAACGTAACAAGCTAATACCAACCACATATTATTGCACTAAAATTATAATACACATCCAAGTGTTATGCCACTTTACTCAACACAACCATACCCCACTACATAAATTCCATACTATGTCAAAATTATGTAATTGTATTAATCAATGTTCATTGACTATGACACATCTACCCTTACCCTTATCTTGTTTGTCGAAGTCAAAAGTGCTCAAATATCACACTATATGTAATATTTGTGGGGCCTTTTATAGATTCTTGAAAAATATGTGTTATAGGAGATAATCACACATAGCTCTATCGCTAGAAATGTGTCATAGCCATCAACACCGTGGTGGAAAATGATGTCCATGAAAAGAAAGAAAGTAGGTTATTTTAATAGATCAATGAATAATGACAACGCATTAAAATAGAAATATCAATGAAACAAAAGTGGACTTTTAAGTCGAGTGGACTTTTTAGTGGTTGGAGAGGAATAACAATGTTAATATAAAACGAAATACGTTTATCTTTATAAATAAAATTATAAAGCTCCAAGGGTTAGCTCAATTGGTAAGACGTGCGCACATTCTCTTGGTTCGGGGGGAAGTCACGGGTTTGAGCCTTGAGTCCTCTGGGGTTAGGCCTTCTGCTAGGATGGCCGGCGGTTTACCACCTCTACCATCCACGAATGTGAGAAAGTATTGCTGGATTTCCCGTGGATCTTTCCATCTGAAAAAAAATAAAATTATAAATCTTTATTTTATTTTATTTTAAATTTTAAATTTTTTATGTTATGTATTATAACACGATGTGACAAGTTTTGTTGTTTTAATTAATATATACTACATGATTTCATTAATTATGAAGGAGTATAATGACATATTTTAACTTTGTTCTTTTGTCAAATGATGAAAAACATTTGTTATACTACTTTTTCACACATCATAACTTAAAGGCCTTTTTAATAATACAATCAAACATCAAATAAAATTTTTATTTGAGAATAATGTGGTTTAGTGGTCGAGAGGGATAAACAATTGAATATATAATTTATAAGGCAAATTGACTTAAATATATATTAATAATTTAATACATAATATATATATATATATATATATATATATATATATATATATATATATGATTTCATTAATTATGAAGGAGTCTAATCACATCTTTTAACTTTGTTCTTTTGTCAAATGATAAAAAACATTTTTTATACTATACTTTTTCACGCATCATAACTTATATTTTTTCACACATCATAACTTAAAGGCCTTTTTAATAATACAAGCAAACATCAAATCAAAATTTTATTTCAGAATAATGTGGTTTAGTGGTCGAGAGGGATAAACAATTGAATATATAATTTATAAGTCAAATTGACTTAAATATATATTAATAATTTAGTTTTTTTATAAACCATGCATTTGTTTTAATTTATAATTTTAAAAGCGAAGATCATATGCTATAAAGTAACACCCTTGTGGTATATTTTTAATTAGTAATTGTCTTAAAGGTAAGATAAAAGGTTGAAGGAATTTATGGTGTACTAAACCATAAAAACATTTTTCTAAAATCAAAACAAGAGATTAAAAATATACAAATCATTAAAGTATTATTTATGAAGTTTTAGGAAGAGATGGAGTCTATTTGAGAACATTTTGACAAAAACAATGTTTACATGTGACAAGACATTAAACTAATATAATATTTAAATATTTAGAGCAGTTTTTAGAAGGAATTTTTAATTTTAGAGTTTTTGAAACAAAATTATGAAGTAACTGTGGGTAAAAATAGGTTGATCTCGTTCAAATTCCATATTTTAGATAGATCCCTTTCGAAACATACCATCAACAAATGTTAAATTATTGGAGATTTTTTTTAAAAACCATATGAATATTTAAGAGGCAATTATATGTGTAGAATTTAGCAAGAAAAAATTTCAATATTTATCAAGAAATTTTAAAATCAAGTGTACATGAAATTAATATACATAGTTATTCTTAAATGTAAGCTAAAACCTCCCTAAAAGGTAGAGGACTAGAGCCACACAAAAAAAATCTTATTTAGCAAGAAACTTTAAAATCAAGTGTACATGAATTCTTCAAAGTAAGCTAAAACCTTTCTAAGAGGTAGATGACTAGAGCCACAACACTCTAACTTCCTTCGACAAAGCTCATTTATGTGAGAAGCTATACAAAAAATGAGTCGAAACACCGAGAAACAATGCAAAAGGGAATTCTTGCATTGTTCCAAGGATTTGCCACTAATAACCAAAAAGTTAACAAGGTCAAACACATTAAATGGTAGATTGATGATGATTAATTATTTCCATTTCAAATGCAGATGATCATGAAAGCTACTAAATTGTTTGACACTTTCATTTCACTTGATGGCTCAAAGATTTGTACAACGACATGCTATCCAAACTATGTAGACGACATTGTAACTAAAAGGATTCATACGAACACAAAATACTACAATTTCCAAGTCTACTCCATGTTTAATGAATTGCTACATTTTTGTGTATAGAAATAAATTCATGATAATCTCGGATATCTTTGCATATAAAACCAATGTTAAATTTTAGCAAATAGAAATAAATTCAAGAAAATGTAAAATAAGAAGATGAGAATAGTGTGAGAACAAAGTTGAGTAGATAGAAAATAAGAAGTGGAAAATGAACAATATGGCAAGACAACTTCATGCATAGCCAAGAAAACTACATCTAATTGAGTTAACCAAGCCCGTGATTTAATTCCTCCCATTATATGGATGTCTCTAATTATCATTATTAGAACCTAACATATGCGTATTAGGAATTATTTATAAAACCTAAATATCTCTCTGTCTAAATTAGCTTCTTATCCCCTAAATCCCAATATGTGACCAAAAAAATGTGGGCATTTTAGACATTAACTATTAAAAATTGAAAGCATAAATCCATTTTAAATTTGGATTTATCAAGCACATAAAAATATCAAATGTATTGAGGTGTAAATTTTTTAATCTTAAATCTTTAATTGATAAAGAAAAAAATTATCTTAATTTTTTAACACCACTAAAATAATTGGATTTAAGACAGATCTATGTTCTAACTCTTATATCAATAGAAATTATCACAATATAATGATACCTTCATAGTTGTAAAGAAAATAAACCCTCACTTTTTTTTTATTTCAAAACACTTTAAAAGTATGCAAACATTGTTGAAACATAATATAAGGTGTAAGCATAATATAGTGTATAAACACCCATGAATTCACATAACAAATTCCACTGAGAAAGAGCTTCCACATAGTGAGGTTCCCCATTTTTTTCATAATTATTTTGATAAAAAAAGCTTTAAAAAAACACACTATTAATTAAAATTACAAGAAAATGACCCTATTTTCATATAAAGTAAAAACAATCTCACTAAAAACTCCACCCTTAAAAGAAAATATCTTAAACTAAATTAAAAATGAAATCCTTACGACAAATTTCATCTTTAAAAAGTATGTTCAGCTAAACTTCAAACCTCATGTCAATCTCCATTTTTTTACAAATATATTTAACTAAAACTAATACAATTAATTATAAACAATATGATATTGTTTAAAGAACATCCTCACAAATAACAATAAAAATAATATCTACTTTACTTTGTCACACATATATCATCCCATGTCTTTGGAATTTCTCAACTTCAATCCAGCCGACTCATGTGATAGGAGTCACTACTATCTGAAGGCGAAAATTATCTAGCCTGCAACAAACCATTTAATACTGTCGTGGAGATGTTGTGGGTCATTGGATCTCAAGTAACTTGAGATCCAACGATCCGCAGTAGCTCTACAGAATCATTAAATGAGTTGTCGCATGTTGGATATTGATCACTCTATCTGAAAGCATATTAAAAATTAAAACCAACTTAGCTCTACATGGACTTCAACCGACTACTAAAGACTACGATATTGCTTTTCTGATGCACAATACAAGGGTTCTTACGTAATTGACAATAAGAAGGCTCGACATATGCAATAGCTCGAACAAAAAGTGGACAAGATAGGGAAATGAAGAAAGAGACCAGTGATGAGTCAAACAGGTGGTAGACTATGGTTGGATAAAAAGACAGTGATTTTGGGAATAGTGTCCCGCAAACCCATCTTGGGCGTAATAAATACGATAATTACAAGCTTAACATGTATTCTCCTACATGACACAATTTTGGAAGTAGCTTGAAATGCATATAGGTTATGAAATGCAAACACACTATATAATGTTATGTATTTTAATCATCTAAATAATTAGAAAACCATGTAGGTATCTCATTTCTTTCTAATTTGTATTCATTGTGCACAAAGCAAGAGTTAGTTTTGTAGGGTAGAGTTGATTGAGCATAATTTATTGACAAGGCATTAGTAATGAGGTTCGATACTTGTTTTGAGGTAGGAATTTTTAATTATCTTTTTTTTTTCATTGATAGTCATTATTTGTATAAAAATCAATTAATATTTTTTCATTTGTAATAATGGGAATGGAGAATATACAAAACCCACACACGAATCCAAATTTAACAATTCCAAACAGAGAAAGATAAACTTTAGATGATTTGCACACAAAATATGATGTATTTTACGGTCAAAATACGACGAAAATTGTTGAAATGACAATTTTCAGTAGTTGAAATTGTGAAAATTGCATTTTCAGCAACAAATTGTGTTGCCAAATTTTGACCAAACTTGTCAGGGAAGGTGCAAATCATCTAGAGTTTAACCCATTCATTCCAAATGTAAACCCTCAAATTCCAAAGGTAAATCATCAAATCCCAAACATAAATCTAAATGTGAACTCTAAATTCCAAATGTGACCCGTAAAATTCCAAATGTACAAGAAAATACTCCATCACCACCAAATCAAAATGGGGAGATCATATTAAAGATTCAAACTTGTGACAATTGAGTAATGTGTTTTGCATTTGGGTTACACTTTCTTAAAAATATTGATGTAATTATCGTGTTGTTACCTAAACTAAAGGGAAATTGTATGAAATAACATTCTATAAGGAGCATATGCACCATTAGCATACAAACATGGATTGAAATATTGAATCAAGGCTTATAATTTTCCTAAACCCTCGAATTCATGAATATTATGACCCTAATATATTACATTTATATTGAGTGGTGTACTTATCAACATATTATTGATAACTAGATGAACCATTGTACCTGTTTTTTATATGATGCCACATAACAATAGGGAAATTCTTTTATATTTTTAGAGAAAATTATATCCAATGCTTATGTTGAGAAAACATATGAACTTTTTTTTATTACTTAGTATTCTATGACATAGCCCATGGAGTGCCAAAACATTGACAATCCAAGGCATAGTGATCAAAACAACCCAATCCCCCTCTATATAAGAATTTTTCCAAACCATATATTTTGCATGCACCTACTGTACTTCGACATGCACATGATACATTGTTCCACTTGAAATAAACAATGCTTCATCAAGGAACTTTTGTTGAGTAGTCATTAGGAAAGACAATTACCTAATAATGGGGATGTGCCATCATCTGTCAAAGTCAAGGATAATCAACTCGAGGTGGGCATGTTTCATTTTCTCACCCATGCACATCCCAAAAGAAAATTTGGTATGAGCCTACAAGTAATATTTCCCTTGATGGATTCTTGAGCAAGGTAACTACATAAAATTTTACTATTGTGTATATCTTTTTTCCAAGAAAACAAACTTAGACTCAATATTTTAAAAATAAATTATAATATACATATCATTGTCTATCTGATAATGCTAAAGCATAGGTGCCTTGTTTATTCAAGAACTAGCTTATAGCTCAAACTATAATATGATATCATGGTCTTTTTTTCAAAGAATATGATATCATGGTCTTCCCAAGGCACTTGGATCAAATTGTTGAGCCTTAAAATAAACATAAGAACAAATAAAACAACCAACCAGCTAACTACAAAAATTCATAAATCCATCAATGAAGTCTTCGTCTTTTGATCAACTAAACATCAATTTATTATATGAACCTATTCTAAAAGGACTCTTTTCTCATTTGTTTCAGATTCAAATAGTAAACCATCTTATAGAATTAAATACTCTTTAGAGAGCTTATATGCATGGCACTTGTTTAGTTCTCTATAAACAAGATTGAAGGGAACAAATAAAAACATGTTCCTTACCTTTGTGACTCTATCCATGATTGGGATAAGCACTAGATTTTCTATTTCCCCCTTTTCCCAATCTATAATAAGTTTGGAGTCCCCAAGAAACTATAATTTTGGGATTCCTCTTTTTGTTATGATTTTAAGAAGCAACCATAAAGCATAAAATCCATCTATGCTATTTGTCCATTTCTTTACAATAGATTTGAAAGAAGAAAGATGTTTTTCATTCAAACAAATAATGCCCCCTGCTCCACACATACTCAAGGATCCTTGACAAGCACCATCAAAAAATTGCCACACCATAGATTATCTTTTTTTGGAATTTTGAAAGTTGTTGGCATCATTCTTTAATAAGTTTCCAAATTTCTCCATTGGCATATATAACTTCATGATAGAGTTTAATTATAATAATTTCCTTTCCTTTAAATGTCATTTCATTTCTTGCAAGCTATAATGTTCATACCGTAACACGAGAGAATGAATAATGTTCTAAGAAAAATTTATCCGTGTACCATCCCTCAAAGAAAACTACTAAATATACCCTTCCCATTTTTCTTTTCCATCTACCAACTTGAATGCCTCACTCCAAATTCTATTGTGTAACAATAATGCTCTAACTAGTGTTCGATATATTTACAGCTATCTTTGCATAGAATGAACCTACCTAGACCCTTCTAAGACCTTTTTTGGTAATGTCAGAACCCCAAATTTTCATAAAAATTTAAAATTTTGAAATAACAAAAAATGTCGAGATTGCAGTTTATTAACAGTTAACGGTTAGCAAAAAGAGATACAATTAATAGATTAATTTGCATAAACTCAATTATGTTAACTCAGCAGTTTTTTTATTAACACAATCTTAAGTTTAACTTGTGCATTAATTATATATTTGGTTTACTAATCAGTTTTATTTATGACAGTAGGTGGAATCTGACTTTGAATTCCGGGGCTTACTTAGCATTTATGCTAACGCAGATGGATTATTTGTTCTTACAGGTTTACAGGTATAAATGACCGGGTATCGTCTTTAAATTCATAAAGCATCCTGCAATATTTCTATTTACAATTAATAAGCTTAGATTATAAGCTGTTGTAATCCAACCTACTTCCGTAAGGTAACACAGTTTGTTTTCTTATGTTGCTATAGTAAACGAAGTTCAGATGATTGTATTTCTTCATGTAGAGTATGTAGCGATAGTACTACTTTCTTTGGTTCTGAGCAGTTTATTGATTATTATGAAATGCAGGTGACTATGGAAAGTCGACCCACTACATGATTATAATGTTGTGACCATGTGAAAGTTAATTAGCCATGCACTGGTTGCATAAATAGTTTTAACCCTAACCCTTGACTCATTCAATCTCCGACATTTGCGTTGGCCCTGTGGGCTGCTCTACAAGCTCCCATGGCGACCGTGAGTGGAAAATAGTTTCAGAGGTTCCCTCGCTGGTGTTTGTCGTGTCTTACTCCCTTGAGTTGGGTTCTATCATTCGCCTTCACTGTAATTTATTTCCTTGGTCAGAGTTCACTGCTTCTCCTTGCACATGGCTTACGGTCCGCCTATGTCTTTTTTTCTGTCCTTCTATCATGGTCTGTCATTGGTGAAAGCTTGCGCTTAATGTATGTGATGGTGTAGCTCCTTCGTCTTAAGGTTCTGGAGTTTAGTTTACCTATTTGCATGTTAGTGACAGTCCGACTCCATGCTTGCAGACTCCTTGCAGCCATTGCTCAGGATTACCCACACCTCTGCTGATAGTTGTGAAAATACCAAATTCCCATCATCTCCATCCTCAGCGAGAATGAGGGTTTGGCTCTTTTTAGCCTTGGTCATGGTGTTACTGTTCATCCGAGGCTCCATCGCTTTCACTTCTAGTTAAGGTGAGTAAAAATGATAATTAAGAGCTAAGGTTGTTTAACGTTCTTCTCTGCATAAGGGTTTTGGAATTTTATTTAACTTTGTTTCTTTTACAATGCAGGTTAACTCATCTTCAAGGTTGACAGTTTTGTTGCATAAAATGGCTTCCCGAGTAGTCTATGGTAAGCTCCGGTTTCGAACATGGTTCTCCCTGTTGTACAACCTTTTGTGATTGGAAGAAGTTATGGGCATGTCGCACCCAGTCTTGGGTTGTTGTTCTTCATTTTTAAAGTTTTTACTTTGGTTTATCACCCTTGCTTTTCGCGAGGTGACTACGGCTTTAAGCTATGACTTGTAAATCTCCTCTCGTATTAGTGAAGAACTTACAGTTTGTAATAATTTGTTAATATTTGTGTATACTCCATATCTTAATATGGATGCTCGACTCCTAGCTGAGGTTTTGTACTCTGTTAATGTTTTGACTTACCTTCAGTCTTCGGGCTTGTTGATATAATGTAAATATCTTTAAAACAGTCTATCTTGAGCTTAAATTCATTCTCCTTTATGTATTTGTATTTTTATCTCAATGTAAATAAATTAAATTTTTCTTTAAATGTTTATATCAAAAGAATAAGTATATTGCTTATCCTAGGTTACTACTATAATGGATTTGCATATATAAGAATACTATGTAGTTTCTGCTCAGAAATACGAGCTAGGGTTTTTACCCTATTTAACCTTTAAGATGATAATTTATGTATTTTTATTTAATTATGTTTGATTACTATCAAAAGAATTTAAGATTATTTTAGTGGCTCGAGGAATTCCAGGTTAGGGTTTATGGAAATAATCTTGTTTCTTTCTTTAAAGATTCCTTCAGTTTGTTAATGGAGAATTTTTATTTATTTATTTATAAACGATATTGTTTATGTTAATAATATTATCTGCAAATACTATATTTTCTTAAGTTTGTATTTACACATACACTTTATTAATAAAGACTAAGACCAGTCTATAACAATTTAGTTTATTCAGTAAGATTATTTCTATAAGCTTGCTAAAAAGTGAAATGAGGATTTTCAACCCTGTCATTACTCCTTTACATATATAATTTGTTTGTAAAATTTAAAGGACAATTCCTCATTAATAATACTTAAAGCATAGTTTACTAATGTATCTTAGTTGTTTTGATTCTAAATAAAAGAATACTGTGAGAGCTAAATAAGTTCTTTATTAAGAAATTCCTTATCTTGAATTAATTTGTCTTTAGAATTTATATATGTTACTAAACTCTATCTAGGGTTCAAATAATTGTGGGTTAAGTTGATTATTATTATCAGTAAAAGAATAAACTAAAAGAACCATACTTAATTCTTTGCTTAACATAAAAGGATAGGCATTATATTTGAGTTGTTTCTATCTTTTCTGTTTCAGGATAGTTGTGAAGTTTACAGAACAATGTACTATACAAAAGAAATAACTTACCTACTTAAACAACTCGTGAATATAATACATTGCTATTAGTAAAAATAATATGACTATTTCTTTTTCTAGCATTCTTAATACACAGTCCGGTTTTAACAATAAACCTAACTAGGCAGATTAATATTCTTTTTTGAAAGCAACTATCTACAGAAAGAAAAGATTCCAACACTCTGAAAAACATAAATAACTCTATTCATTTCAGATTTCTTTCCTATCCTTCATCTATTTTAAAGTATACTTCCTGTGCTAGAGTACAGTCTGGTCCATTCCAGACATGGAATACCACTGGTAGGATTATTTTTCATCAAATATAGATTCAACATTTCAATTAATAAAGTATTATAATCTCTATCAGTTCGATACTAAACATTTAAGCACTCCCTAATCATTCCATTTCTCATACAAACTTTAAAACACAGAAAAATAAAAGACTGTAGAACCTGTTTTAAGTTGGACAACAACAGCATTGGGAGGCTGTTCCTCCCTACCAACTCCCGGAGAGCACTCAAACAACGACTTCTCAGGACCCCCGAGCCTGTTCCTTGTCTCCTTGGCTGAGAACTAATGGAGCATGCAACAAGATACTAGTCCAATGACTCAATACTAACTCTGCACTCAGCAGTAAGATCCTTCAGCTGAAAAGTTGTACTAGATCACTTTCTGCAGTTTACCCCTCAAACACATTCCATAAATTCCCTTCCCAATGAAATCCTCTGAAGTACATTCACCTGAATGGTTCTCCTCTTGGAAAAATAAGTAGCCTCAGCCCTCTTCAATGGGTATTTTTATTAAGATTGCCTAGGTCTTTTTGGGTTAATTGTCATTAATTGAGCCACCTGCTCTGATCCCACTTTCTTGGAGGATCATGACCCCAAATGTAGGGAGGTTGCCACCTGCAACATTGGAAGTGTTTGAGGATGCTGCCACTTGTCTATTTGCTCTCCACCCAGTCTCCTCCACCATCTTGACTAGTAAACACTCTTTTAACAACTCTCCCAAGCTGTTGTCTCCACTTTTATTTATTTATAATTAAAATATTCAGAATTACATTCACACCCTTGACTCTGCTGAGTCATCATTTACAACTTAGCTTAAAATTTAAGATATTCTCTTGAAATAAAATCAAATATGATAATATATTTTTTACAAAATTGGGGCATGTGACATACACACCCGCTTAGAATATAACATCATCCTCGATGTTATTTATTCTTCATCTTCAGAATTCCCCTGGAACAAAATTGGATATGCATCTCGCATTTTAATTTCCAATTCCCAGGTGGCTTCCTCTGGATTAAGGTGCTTCCATTGCACCTTCACCTGTCCAATGGTGCGGTTCCAAAGCGTAATCTCCCTCCTCCCGAGGATACAGTCCGGTTCCACTAGAAAATCTCCTTCTGGTTCCACCTGTACATCATTCCAATTAACAACATGAGTATAATCATGAACATATTTCTTTAAAACGGAAATGTGAAAAACATTATGTACTCTTAAATTAAGTGGTAATGCTAATTGATAAGCTACTTGTCCAATAGTAGACATAATTTCAAATGGGCCACAGTAACGAGGTGCCAATTTTGCACAACTCCCCAATCTCAGAGAGCTCTTTTTGGGCCTTACCTTGATGAACACAAGTTCACCTACCTGAAACTCTTTTGGAGTTCTTTTTAAGTCTGCTTGACTTTTCTGTCGATCCTGTGCCACTTTCATATTTCCCTGCACTTGTTTTACAATTTCTTCCATTTCTTTTAACAGTTCTGAACCTAATACCAATCTATCTACTGGATTACTCCAAGAGATGGGAGTATTACATTTCTATCCATATAAAATTTCAAAATGACTAAATCTGGCTGATGTTTGATAATTATTATTATAAGCAAATTCTACCAGATGTAAATAGTCCTCCCATTTACCAGGCTGGTCTTTAACATACATTCTTAATAGATCTTCTAATACTTGGTTTACCCTTTCAATTTGTCCATTTGTTTGAGGATAGAAAGAAGTACTAAAATTTATTGTGGTGTTTAACCCTTTAAACAAAAACTTCCAAAAGTTTCATGTAAACTTAGGATCTCTATCTGAGATTATGACTTTTGGTACTCCTTGTAATCGGAAAATCTGTTTTAGAAAAATATCAGCTATGTTTGCAGCTTTATAAGTAGTTTTAACAGGTATAAAGTGAGTTGCTTTGCTTAACTTATCAACTACTACCATAATAGAATCATTCTGATTTTGATTTTTAGGCAGCCCAGTAATAAAATCTAGACTAATTATCTCCCATTTCCAGCTAGGAATGGGTAATGGTTGAAGCAAACCAGCTAGGTATTGATGTTCAATTTTTACTTGTTGACATTCAAAACACCTAGCAATATATTCTGCTACTTCAATTTTCATATTTGGCCAGAAATACTCTTTTCTTAACATAGTTATAGTCTTTTGATAACCTGGATGACCTGAATATGGTGTTTTATAAATTTCATCCAGAATTAACAGCTTAACTTTAGGTACGTTAGGTACATACATCCTATCTTTATACATTAAAAATTCTTTTTCATTTAAACTGTAACCTTTAATTAAGTTTTCTGTTGGATTTTCTTTAGCTTTAGCTTGCAAATTCTGGTAATTTTCATCTTGTTCTATTCCTTGTTTAAGCTGTTCATCTAAGTCTGAAACATAGGTGCTGATAGCTACTACAAAATTCAGCCTTGTATTCCTACTTAATGCATCAGCAACTTTATTTTCTTTACCTTTTATATGTTGAATTTCAAAATCATACTCGCTTAAGAAAGCTAACCACCTAGCTTGTCTGGCATTTAAATTAGGCCGATCTAAAAGATACTTCAAACCTTTATTGTCAGTCATTAAAACAAATTTTCTCCCAATTAGGTGATGTCGCCACATCTTTAAGGCGTGTATTACAGCTGCTAATTCCAGAGCATATGTTGCATAATTCTTTTCATGAACTTTTAACTTTCTAGACTCATAGGTAATAACATGCCCTTCTTGAGTCAAAACACCACCTAAGCCATTATTATAGGCGTTAGTGCACACTACAAATTCTTTATTAGAATATGCTATTCTTAAAATAGGTGCCCTGGTTAATAAAGTTTTTAACTTTTTAAAGCTTTCTTCACATTTTTTATTCCAGTCAAACTTCTTTCCCTTCTTCTGCAAGGAATTTATTGGATTTGGTATCCTTGAAAAACCTTCAATGAACCTCCGGTAGTAACCGGTAATGCCCATGAAAGATCGAACATCCATCACATCCTTAGGAACCAGCCAATCTTTGATTGCCCTTATCTTTTCAGGATCTGCGAAAAATTCCTTCCTTGGTCACTACGTGACCTAAATACTGAATCTTATCCTTGAAGAAATCACATTTACTAAATTTTGCGAAGAGTTGATGTTCTCGCAACTCTTGCAAAACAATTTTTTGATGTTCTTTATGTTCTTCTTCAGTTTTTGAATAAATTAGAATGTCGTCGATAAACACGAACACAAACTTATCTAAATACTTATGCATCACGTTGTTCATTAAACACATGAAAACAGCTGGGGCATTAGTAAGCCCGAATGGCATTACGACAAATTTGTAATTACCATATCTAGTTCTAAAAGTTGTCTTAAAGATGTCTTCATCTTTAATCCTTACTTGATGATATCCAGACCTTAAATCTATTTTTGAAAACACCGTGGCTCCACGTAGTTGATCAAACAGATCATCTATGCGGGGTAACGGATATCGATTTTTTATGGTCATCTTGTTTAACTGACAGTAATCTATGCAAAGTCGGATAGTTTCGTCCTTCTTCTTGACAAATATGACAGGTGCCCCCCAGGGAGACACACTTGGTCGAATATACTTTTTATCAATTAATTTTTTAATTGAGATTTTAATTCATTAAGTTCGAGTATGTTCATTCGATAAGGGGCCTTTGAGCTAGGTACCGCACCCAGTACTAGCTCAATGGTGGAATCCAATTCTCTTTTCAGAGGTAATCCCGGATTATCTTCTGGGAATACATCAACATATTCTTTTAAGACTGGTATGTCTTCCACTTTTAACTTATCTGTTTTAATTATACTTTCCTCATTAGTAATTGTTACTGCATACGCTTTACATCCATTTCTAACAGCTCTCTTAAGCTGTAGGGCAGAAATCTGCCTTACGGTGGTTTTTCTAGGTATTCCTTTAACACTTACTGGTTTTTCATCAATGTTTAAGCATGTGAAAATTTTATCATAACAGTTTAGAATTACTCTATGTTGTTCTAACCAGTCCATACCAATTAGAAAATCATAAGAACCAAGAGGCAAAACATTAAGTTTAACAACAGTTTCAAATTTATCCATAACTATTGCACATTATTTAACAAAACAAGTTACTTTTCTTTTAGCACCAGTGACCAACTGAACTAACCATGAATTCTCAAATTTTTCAATAGATAACTTACATTTGTCTACTATTTGGGGTGCAATATAACTGAGACTAGCTCCTAGATCAATCAAAATAGTTACAGGGGTCTGATTTATCATACATTTTACTTCCACCATGGAAGTCTGATATTCAGCTTGTCAGTTCTCCAAGAGTGTGTTGATTCTAGGCATGCTCCTTGCTAGTTCCCCAACGATCATCACCTCTTGTATGGTATGAATGTTGCTAATAGTCTTCTTCCGGTTTGGACAGACTGAAGCATAGTGTGGGCCATTACACTCCCAACACTTGATAGGCTCTTTGTGCTCAAAGTTCTTGGTAAAATTTCCCTGATTATTTGCAAATTCCTTACCTTTAGGATTGTTATGGTTGTTGGTTTTATTGTTCCTATTTCCTTGGAATTTCTTGTTATTAGGATAGTTTTTGGCCTTATTATTCTTAGAATTTTTACTAGACACAAAATCCTTCTTCTTTTGTTCAAACTGATTATTATTTTTCTTAGCCTTCCAGTTGGCCAAGCTTTCTTTCTTTCGATTCTGCTCAAAACAGAAGTTAGCTTTTCTTATAGCTTCCTCCAAGTTCTTTGGGTTATCATATTCAATTCTATCTTTAATATGATAAGGTAGATAGCTAAGGAATCGTTGTACCTTTGGTTTCTCATCTACAAGGTATGGTACACACCTAAGTAGACTTAAGAACTTGCTGTTCAAATCCTTCATTGTCATTGATCCTAACTTCAACTCATAAAACTCTTTGGCTCTCTCCTCATAATATTGTTCAGGCAGGAATTTCTTTTTGAAATTCCTTTTAAAAATACTCCAGTTTACATTTTTCTCTTTTATTCCCTTAACTCTTTTCAAGTCCTGCCACCAAATGTCAGCCTTTCCTGAGAGGTTATATATAGCCATTCTAGCCTTTAACTAGTTAGAATAGTTATATATTTGGAAGTACTTCTTCATTCCAGATAACCAGGATCCAGCTTCCTCTGCCTTCTCGGTCTCTACATTAAAGGTTGATGGTTTTATCTTTTTGAATTCTCCGAAAATCTCCTCATAAGGTTTGTATTTCCTCTTTTTAGTGTATTGATTATCATCACTATTGTCACTGGTAGAATGGTAATTTAGTTGTCCACCAAACACTTCAGAAGACGAACTACTTTCAGTTTTAGTATGTTTCATTTTTTTATATTTATGTTGATGACTGGTATCTTCTGATTCGATTCTTCTACCCCTACCCTTTTTTTGAAACTTCTCAGTTAGGATCTGATTAAGCTCTTCTTGAGCCCTTAGAATCCTTTCATTTTCTTGCTTTACAGACTCCATTTCAGTTTTTAGGTCCTTTACAGTTTGTAACAATTCGGAGGAATTGGTAGTTAAATATTTTGGTATAGGATCTCTTGGTAGATTTCATGTTTTAGTAACTGGAGACTTCTCCTCTGCATACTCTTCCATCCTTTCCATAGCTGCCTGTTAAACTTCAGAAAAAATTAAAAATTTAAAATTTAAAAAAAAATTTAAAAAATCAAAAATAAAAATAAAATCTTTGTTGAATAACATTTAAAAGAAGAAAAAAAATACGTCAGCATAATAATTCAGTTACTGTTTCCTAAAAGCTAGTTGGGCTCCATCAAGGCCTAGTGTTTGAACCTTGTGCTCTGATACCACATGTCAAAACCCCAAATTTTCACAAAAATTTAAAATTTTGAAATAACATAAAATGTTGAGACTGCATTTTATTAACAGTTAACAGTTAGCAAAAAGAGATACAATTAATAGATTAATTTGCATAAACTCAATTATGTGAACTCAGCATTTTTCTTATTAACACAATCTTAAGTTTAACTTGCGCATTAATTCTATATTTGGTTTACTGATGAGTTTTATTTATGATAGTAGGTGGAATCTGACTTTGAATTCCAGGGCTTACTTAGAATTTATGCTAACACAGATGGATTATTTGTTCTTACAGGTTTACAGGTATAAATGACCGAGTATTGTCTTTAAATTCATAAAGCATCCTGCAATATTTCTATTTACAATTAATAAGCTTAGATTATAAGCTGTTGTAATCCAACCTACTTCCGTAAGGTAACACAGTTTGTTTTCTTCTGTTGCTATAGTAAACGAAGTTCAGATGATTGTATTTCTTCCTGTAGAGTATGTAGCGACAGTACTACTTCCTTTGGTTCTGAGCAGTTTATTTATCTGCTTGATATTCTTTATTTCAAAAATGCATACCCTAGCAATTCTATATTACATTTCTTGTATTAGGTTCTGTCTAAGAACAACTTCGAGGGTTGGTGTTTTTCTTATCGAGCCAATCTTTTCATCTTATGTTAACCTTAGTAATTTGGTAAGAATTTAAAACTATACTCCAAGTAATGAGAAACTGCCACAACTTCTAAGATAAGATCTCATGGATCTGTATTAAGTAAAAGAGTTCATAGGAAAATGTTCTTACATTTCACTTTTCCAATACATAATTTGCTATCAAAACTTTGCATAAACTATTGTTTATCGAAATAAAAGATTTTATTAGTGTTACATTTGCATAATACTTATGATCCTACCCAAATGACATTATGCAAATTACTCAAGTTGAATGCTGTGTAATCATTTACACCACCATGAAAGGAATTGGAACTAATAGATAGTTATTCTTACACTATTCATTAAACTATTTATAAGTCAATGATTTCATAATCTATCTTAAAATACTATAGGTAACAACTTAGTTATTACACCCTATTTCATAATGATGATATTATTACATAAACTTTGATGAGTTGTAACCAATTCAAAAGGGGTTAATACCTATATAGGGATTATGCTTATTACTACGATAAATGTCTATATAATCTTTTAACATCTCCATAAGTCAATTATTAGTGCAAACTTACAATAGAGAAACACGATTTTCACGAGGTTACTAATATAATCTCGTATCATTGCTTACCAATAAAATATGTAAGATTTCTTTTGGGTCACGAGGATATAAGGTTATGATTTGTGTTAAGTCAATCGTTATTATAATGTTGTAAACCCACGCCAATAATGAGCTATGCACCAGGCTTTTTAACGATTATTGTATGATTGAAACCCATGCAAACTATAATGTTGTTTTGAAGAAATCATTGGGTGATTAAATTGATTATTATGAAATGCAGGTGACTATGGAAAGCCGACCCACTGCATGATTATAATGTTACGACCACGTGGAAGTTTCTTGTCCATGCATTGGTTGCATAAATATTCTTTAACCCTAACCTTTGGCTCATTCGATCTTCGGCATGTGCGTTGGCCCTGTGGGCTGCTCTGCAAGCTCCCATGGCGGCCATGAGTGGAAAGTAGTTTCAGAGGTTCCCTCGCTGGTGTTTGTCGTGTCTTACTCCCTTGAGTTGGGTTCTATCATTCGCCTTCACTGTAATTTATTTCCTTGGTCAAAGTTTACTACTTCTCTTTGCACATGGCTTACTGTTCGCTTGTGTCTTCTTTTTCTGTCCTTCTATCGTGGTCTGTCATTGGTGAAAGCTTGCGCTTAATGTATGTGATGGTGTAGCTCCTTCGTCTTAGGGTTCTGGAGTTTAGTTTACCTGTTTCCATGTTAGTGACAGTCTAACTCCATGCTTGCAAACTCCTTGCAGCCATTGCTCAGGCTTACCCACACCTCTGTTGATAGTTGTGCAAATACCAGAGTCCCGTCGTCTCCATCCTCGGTGAGAATGATGGTTTGGCTCTTTTTAGCGTTGGTCGTGGTGTTACTGTTCGTCTGGGGCTCCATCGCTTTCACTTCCAGTTAAGGTGAGTAAAAATAATTATTAAGAGCTAAGGCTGTTTAATGTTCTTCTCCACATAAGGGTTTCTGAATTTTATTTAACTCTGTTTCTTTTACAATGCAGGTTAACTCATCTTCAAGGTTGACAGTTGTGCTGCATAAAATGGCTTCCCGAGTAGTCTACGGTAAGCTCTGGTTTCAAACATGGTTCTCCATGTTGTACAGCCTTTTGCGATTGGAAGAAGTTATGGCCATGTTGCACCCAGTCTTGGGTTGCTGTTCTTCATTTTTAAAGTTTTTACTTTGGTTTATCACCCTTGCTTGTCGCAAGGTGACTACGGCTTTAAGCTGTGACTTGTAAAGCTCATCTCGTATTAGTGAAGAACTTACAGTCTGTAATCATTTGTTAATACTTGTGTATACTCCATATCTTAATATGGATGCTCGGCTCCTAGCTAAGGTTTTGTACTCTGTTAATGTTTTGACTTACCTTCAGTCTTCGGGCTTGTTGATATAATGTAAATATCTTTAAAACAGTCTGTCTTGAGCTTAAATTCGTTCTCCTTTATGTATTTGTATTTTTATCTCTGTGTAAATAAATTAAATTTTTCTTTAAATGTTTATATCAAAAGAATAAGTATATTGCTTATCCTAGGTTACTACTGTAATGGATTTGCATATATAAGAATACTGTGTAGTTTCTGCTCAGAAATACGAGCTAGGGTTTTTACCCTATTTAACCTTTAAGATGATCATTTTTGTATTTTTATTTAATTATGTTTGATTACTGTCAAAAGAATTTAAGATTATTTTAGTGGCTCGAGGAATTCCAGGTTAGGGTTTATGGAAATAATCTTGTTTCTTTCTTTAAAGATTCCTTCAGTTTGTTAAAAGAGATTTATTTATTTATTTATAAATGATATTGTTTATGTTAATAATATTATCTGCGAATACTATATTTTATTAAGTTTGTATTTACACATACACTTTATTAATAAAGACTAAGACCAGTCTATAATAGTTTAGTTTATTCAGTAGGATTATTTCTATAAGCTTGCTAAAAAGTGAAATGAGGATTTTCAACCCTGTCATTACTCCTTTACATATATAATTTGTCTGTAAAAGTTAAAGGACAGTTCCTTGTTAATAATACTTAAAGCATAGTTTACTAATGTATCTTAGTTGTTTTGATTCTAAATAAAAGAATACTATGAGAGATAAATAAGTTCTTTATTAAGAAATTCCTTATCTTGAATTAATTTGTCTTTAGAATTTATATATGTTACTAAACTCTATCTAGGGTTTGAATAATTGCGGGTTAAGTTGATTATTATTATCAGTAAAAGAATAAACTAAAAGAACCATACTTAATTCTTTGCTTAACATAAAAGGATAGGCATTATATCTGAGTTGTTTCTATCTTTTCTGTTTCAGGATAGTTGTGAAGTTTATAGAAGAATGTACTGTACAAAAGAAATAACTTACCTACTTAAACAACTCGTGAATATAATACATTGCTATTAGTAAAAATAATATGACTATTTCTTTTTCTAGCATTCTTAATACACAATCTGGTTTTAACAATAAACCTAACTAGGAACATTAATATTCTTTTCCGAAAGCAACTATCTACAAAAAGAAAAGATTCCAACACTCTGAAAAACATAAATAACTCTATTCATTTCAGATTTCTTTCCTATCCTTCATCTATTTTAAAGTAGACTGCCTGTGCTAGAGTACAGTCTGGTCCATTCCAGACATGGAAAAAAACAGGTAGGATTATTTTTCATCAAATACAGATTCAGCATTTCAATTAATAAAGTATTATAATCTCTATCATTTCACTACTAAACATATAAGCACTCCCTAATCATTCCATTTCTCATACAAACTTTAAAACATAGAAAAATAAAATACTGTAGAACCTGTTTTAAGTTGGACAACAACAGTGTTGGGAGGCCGTTCCTTCCTACCAACTCCTGGAGAGCGCACAAATAGCGACTTCTTAGGACCCCCGGGCCTGTTCCTGGTCTCTTTGGCTGAGAACTGGTGGAGCATGCAACAAAATACTAGTCCAATGACTCAGTACTAACTCTGCACTCAGCAGTAAGATCCTTCAGCTGAAAAGCTGTACTAGATCACTTTCTGTAGTTTACCCCTCAAACACATTCCACAAATTCCCTTCCCAATGAAATCCTCTGAAGTACATTCACCTTAATGGTTCTCCTCTTGATAAAATGAGCAGCCTCAGCCCTCTTCAATGGGTATTTTTATTAAGATTGCCTAGGTCTTTTTTGGGTTAATTGTCATTAATTGAGCCACCTGCTCTGATCCCACTTTCTTGGGGGATCATGACCCCAAATGTAGGGAGGTTTCCACCTGCAACATTGGAAGTGTTTGAGGATGCTGCCACTTGTCTATTTTCTCTCCACCCAGTCTCCTCCACCAACTTGACCAGTAAACACTCTTTTAACAACTCTCCCAAGCTGTTGTCTCCACTTTTATTTATTTATAATTAAAATATTCGGAATTACATTCACACCCTTGACTCTGTTGAGTCATCATTTACAACTTAGCATAAAATTTAGCTTATTGTCTTGAAATAAAATCAAATATGATAATATATTTTTTACAAAATTGCGGCATGTGATAGGTTCCATGTAAGAATTTTATTTGTTAGTGCAAGATAAATAAAATTCTTAGTTTTAAATGGATTTTTTAGCTACTATTTTGATTTCCACCACCATTTCTTATCACCTATTTCTTCCTCCACCATCCTAGCTCCATACCCTAATTTTACAGTATAATTTTTAGTGGATTTCTTCTTGGACCAAATTATTACATGTTCCCGATCCTTGAGTCTTATATAACCATGTTTTAAACTAAAAATTTATTTATTCTATTCTTCTACTATTTCTCCTTATGGATCCAAATATAGTTGTTTCATGTCCTTCATTCCAAACAGTACTATATCTTGGATCTATTATATCTACTAGGTGATTAATTATTAGGTTATTAAGAACATTTTCAAATATTTTGAGAGCCTAAAGTTTTCAAAGTAACCCATCCACGGGTCCTTCCCAATTCTTATTATTTTACCTTTCCAAATTTCCATTCCAACAATTTCCCTATTAAAGGGAATGCTCTCACTAATGTTTCCCAAATCACAGATGCCCCATGATTTGATTTCACCTCCTTTACGATCTAGTTTTCCAAAGACCCAAGAACTATGTACTTTATTGATTTCTCCTTACCACATAATCCCTAATTTTGTAACATCCTCCTTAGGATTTTAGTTGCAAATGCATGGCCAAAAATGTGGATACATATTAAACCTTCCCCCCCTTCCAAACTTGAGTTTTGGATTTTCTAGTTCCCTCGATTTGACTAAGGGTATCCCTTACTTTTCTCTTTAAACCTAGTCCAAAGTTCTAATATTTTCCAACATTAATTTAGGAAGGTGTTCTAAGTATAATGGATAAATAGGGATCAACATGCCCCCTCTACATAGTCATTTGTAGCTCCAGTTTGTCACCCTTCCTTTTATTTTCTCATAAATCCATCTCCGATATTTAAATTTATAACCATTGGATTTGAGATGGAACCCAAGGTATTTTATCCCATTTTCAAAAGGAGTATAATTATAGGGAATAATTTATGTAATTTTTCTTTCTAAATTTTCCTCTAGCCCATTAAAAGGAATTGAGGATTTGAGAGCATCCACTTCCATCCACATAGCTTTGCAATACAAATTTATAATTTTTTTAAGTTTCTTTCTTCACTAATTATTTCTAAGACAAACAACATAACATCATCGACAAATAGGGGATGAGCCAATTATAGTTTACTCCCCATATTAACACCCTTGATATCCCTTTCCCTTTTGATGCAACAATCATCCTACTCAAACCCTCAACAGCCAACAAGAATGAGAATGGGGACATTGAGAATCCCTACCTAAGTCCTCTCAAAGAAAACAAAAAACTTGAAGAAAATCCATTTATCATTATTGCAAACAACGTTGATGAAACATAGTCCATTAGCTAGTTGGTTGCTTAAATACTCATTCATATTAGAATCAACAACAACATGCGATATAGATAACAAAGTTTTTCATAAGCCTTAGTCAGGTCTATGTTCATTAGAAGTGTTATTTTTATTTACCTTAATTGAATGAAGATACGTTTTGTTCCCAAAAAATCATGAATTTTCTTGTTGAAAATAAATCCAAACTGTTCTTTTGATATAAATCCTAGGAAAATGGTTTTTCAGTCTATAAGCCAAAATCTTCGTAATGATTTTATACACAAAATTGCATAATGGTATTGGCTTGTAGTCATTAAATGTTTCTAGCTCATTCTTCTTTGGAATCAAAGCTATAAAGTTGCAATTAAGGCTCCCAAAAACTTTCAAAATACTTTAGACTCCTCAAATACCCTTAACATTTCTTCCTCCAACAAATCATAGAATCATAAACAAAATTCAACTATCCATCTATCTATCCCTTGTTTGTTTACCTTTTGTAAGGCATGTAAACCAACTTTGAGTTCCTCCTTTGTTATGCTTGCCTCTAACTCCGCATTGTATTGTTCATCTATTGACCTTGAAAATAAGGAGGCAACTTTCAAAATCTATGCTATATTTGACCTAGGAGGCTCTTGGAACAAAGTTTTGGAGTATTTTATTCCTTCTTTTTCCATTTCCAAAAACGTTTAATCTATGGAACCCCTTTGATTCCGTATTTCCTAGATGGTATTTATATTATTTTGATGCTTAGCATAATTCCAAAAAAAATAGTATTTTGATTGCCTTTTGTCAGCTCGATGGCTCTACATTTCAGTCTCCATTCTACCTAGTATTTCTCCAAAATTTTATTTCTAATTCTTAGCAATTTTAGTATTATACATTCTTGTTCTGTAAAGGAACCTCTAACATTACTCTCAACCAATTATCTAATCTGATCCTCTATCCTCTATCCTCTATTTGAGCTTCCCTTGCTTTTCCCTTTGCCCAATGTTAATATTTTATTTACATTCATCAAGTTCATTGTGAACTAAAGAATAGGTATCTCTCCTATATTTGGGTTGTATTTCCTTCAATTTTGCATAACCATCACCAAGACACCTTCTTCTCCCTACCATGTATGATTAACTTTAAAAGGGCATGGTGGGTTTTTATCATCTTTCTCTATTTGAAGCATGATAGGGATATGATCAGATGATTATATGATCCAACTTCCCCAAACCAAGATTTCAACCTTCAAGTCTCATTCAAAATTTTCACTACTACTACAAACATATCTAGACTTTTTGAAAGCCCTTCCCTACCACCTCTAAAATTCCTCCATGTAGGTACTCTCTAAATTGGGTTTAAATCACATATTCCCATATCCTTAAATAATTCAAAGAAATAGTTTATTAAGGAATCATGTCTAACTTTGTCCCCCGCAAACTTCTGTAGCCTTCACAGTCAAATTTATATCCCCCCTAGAATGATATTGTCTTGTCTCACCAAGCCCTAAAGTTTAAAGTTATCCTAGAAGGACTTTCTTTCTCCATATGAACCATAGAGATTGATAATATTAATGAATTTTCCTAATTCCTTGGATTTAAATTCTACCCGTAGATTGAACACATTAAAAAAATATGAAGAAGTTTTAAATAATCCTTCCACCCTATTACTATACCTCATAATATTCCCTATGAATCTATTGAGTTAAGTTAAAGGACGTTGTTTCAAACATGAAGACAAATTTGTTAATTATTTACTCCCATCACACATTGTCTCCTAAATCAAGATTGTATCCAACTTATAGTTTGAAAATAGTATTTTTAGGTATATATTCTTGTGGAAACCCCTAACCCTCTCACATTCAAGCAAATAATAATCATGACTTCACCTTGTCGAAGGTCATCCCTACACTAAGTGCCCCCTTTATGGGCAGTTGCTTGTCTTTCTTCACCTCTCTTTTATATTTATTTTTTCTAAGGAGAGATATGATTTATGGATTTCTAATAAAGAGTGACAAGGTATAATACCAAGCCATATTCAATATCCAAATCCTCATTTTTAATTGATTTTGACTGGATTTAGCTTATACCTTGATTATTTCTTTCCTTTTAATTTCCTTGGTTGGAATCTTCCCCCTTAAGGTTTGGATCAATTTTTGATGATTCCTTAGGTCCATATGACTCTTTGGACTTCTTATTTAAAACACTATAGAACCCTTTGATTATAGTGGGATCTCTACCCTTACTTAGATACTTAGTTTGATTTGACATCCTACCGAGAGATGAATAACTACTTTGGATATTTTTTATTGGGCTTTCCTATTTCTTTTTTGAATTTTAAAAAGGATAGAAATTATATATGTTGCAATTCAAACATTTTCCTTGAGGCTTACTTGAAGTGTCCTCCTTTTTATCTACTTCTGGGAATTTTGATACCTTAGCGTTGTCCTTTCTTAGTGTTATTTCTCTTTATAACCTCTTTTGTTTTGAATATTTCCTTCTTGTTTCTTCTTTGATATTGTCCAAGGCCTTTTGGATTAACTTTCCCAATGGTTTCTTCATACCCTCTTCAATTTCTTTAATGTCCTCTTTTCTATGAATATTTTGAAGCTCCTTGAAAAGTCTGGTATTTCTTATTCCAAACTCTACTAACATCCTTTTTTATGGAATATTTTTTAACATGTCCGATGCCATAACATTTTATGCACTTGAATAGTAATTTCTAGTAGTGCAAGGTTTGAGTAAATTTCCACCTTCCGCAAAATATATCTAATCCAATAAACCCTCATCCATGTCCATTAAAAATTTCACAATCATTTTGTCCATCTTGGATTGAAAATATACTGCAAGACCAATTAAATTACTCAAAATATCTCCAATGGATTTTAGAAAGTTAATAATATATAACTCAATGGATAGCCCTGTTAACTTCACATGGGCTAGCTACATGACAATCATGTCCCCTAGTACCAATTTTTGTCTAAGAATTTCTACATGTCTAGCTCATACCTAAATTTGAAGGAAATTCACCTACACAAGATTGTTCCTATGTTTTTTTATACCTATAATTAAATTATTAATTATATTTACAATAAATTTTTCCTTTAATATTTTGAAAAAGTAATATTTAAAAATGTTAACTCCTTCCTCGCCGTCATATAACGGAGTTGTCTAAACAGACACATTTTTTTACTTTTCGACCAGTTTTTTATTGTAATCTAGTGATTTTTTTGCACTAAATCTGAAATTTATGTTGTTTGTCGCATGATTTTAAGCACATAAATGAAATTGCGCAACTCAAAAACCCATAGGAACCCTTTGTAAAATTTTGCATTGTTCTTGCGTATTTAAAAAATATCGTGAATATTAATTGTCAAAATCGCACAAAAATGAACCAGAAAAGGGCAGAAAATCGTCGTCTGTTTAGACAAAATAGTCATATAATTACACTGCAAGGCATGTTCGTTGTGATCTCTATCCTTTGGATGGGACCTTTGTTTCCTATGTGTATCAGATCCATGTGACATGACCATTGGTTCTATGCCCACCATAAAACAAAACTCAGATGGTCTGGAGATAGATTCATTCCAACATTTCTATAAAGTAAGTGACAACAATACCATTTTTGAGAACCATTTGAAAACTAAGTATTTCAAAGAGTGTAGATGAAAAAATTTGTCGGGCAAATTTTTAACTATGACAACTACTTTGGAGAGATTCATATGGAAATGCTTTCAAGGTTCTTCAAGCACCCTATAGACTTTAGAATGTATGAAACGGGATCCTAGATATTTAACTCGTGCCTTCCTACAATGTGCTTAGCCTTATCCGCGAGAATGGGGTGGGGACTACTTCCTATATTTCCAAGGTTGAGTGCATAAATAGATTCCCTCAGTTGAGTTGTGGGGCCATGAGAGCTATCTAAAATAGGCTTGAGTTGTGGGGCATCCAAAATAGGGCTAGGTTGTGGGGAATCCAAGGTGGACCTCATCTTAGCAAAATCCTGGTTTGAATACCTCTCGTGGTGGGAAGATTGTTCTTCCATTCAAACTAAGGTTGGCCTCGACTAAGATTATAGGACCATCCTGTTGGCCAAAACCCACCAACAAATCCTCATCGACAAGGGTTCTTGTTCCATCAATTCCCAACCAGCGCGATCTCCCTGAGCACTGGCCCAGACATGTTTTACCCTACCTGGCAACACCCACAAAGCAGATGAAGTCTCACCCGAGATGTTCGAGGGAGAGCTGTCGAAACCAAGTTTCCAACAGTAAGGAGGAGGATCTAGGCATCAACGATTTATCAACATTACTATCAGATCTAGCAGAGCCATTTATTAGATATCACAACATTCATCACAGATATGCCATTACAACCACAGATCTAATAGATTGCATCATTCATCTATTCATCATAGCAGTATCACAGAATCATTCATAAAACATAATCATCAGGCATTAACATCGCAGTACATAAAGACAGAAAAATACAAAAGATAACAGTGGTTCAGCTCAACACCCGTTGTATCATACTACTTTATGCGCAACAGCTGTCTTTCTCCACAACGAGAGAAAAATCGACCCACAAGGTCGCATATATATAACAAAAGATTCAATCTCTCAATTTCTCTCTGCTATCACTTTTCACTTTAGTATATTACATTTGCAATTCTAATTCTATATATAGGCTTGCACCTTTACATTCAAGGTCCACTTCTAACTAACTCCTAACTGATTTGACCACTAATTACCTATATCCACAAAATGTGGTCAACCGATACAAAAATATGCATAAAATATTTAAAATGGTTTGTTTTTCGCCCATCGCGCTATCTTTGCCTTGCACGGTGTTGCATGAGCTTGCGCAACATCCGCATGTTATGCAACTCACTTACCCCAAAACCCCTGCCAAAAGACCCCCAACACAGTTTTGTGGCTTTTCCTCGACCCACATCAGATGGACAGGGTGTACTCTGTCGTATTTGTCTTGAAGTCCTCATACTATTGCGAGATCTCCTCAACCTGTGCTTCAACTTTTTCAGCTTCATCCTGACAACTAACTTAGGTCCTGCTTCACAGGGTGCTCCAATCTCTTGGAATTCATCTAGCTAGGGGCTGCGCTTGCGCTGCCATTCTTGTGCCTTTGCAGCTCTTTGTTACATTTGTCTCAACTCGGTGGACCATATAAGCTGAATCATGGGTGGCATTGTTCTTAATGTGGTCTTTAGTGTTATCAATTGTTTGTCAGCCTCCCATGCTTGTTTGGCCAGTTGGTCTAATTTCTCATCTTGAATGACAGTTCCCAAAAATTGTGTCACGGCTTTCAAGATCTTCTTTGCTTCCTGTTCCATCGCTTCAAATTGAGTCGCAATTGCTTTGATGGCATTCTTCTGCTCCACAACCTGCTCTAGTGGCGTTTCTGGGTAGACCATAGCATTGAGTAGACTGTTGGACAGTTGGAGCTGGGTGATGACCTCTCCCAGTCGCTTGGCTTTGGCGGCTGCATCAAGTTTTGTTGTGCTTTCATAGATGTGTAGACATGCCTCATCAACAACCGCTTCTACTTCGCCTCTACTCACAACCAGCTATGCATTCTCGACGATCAGGGGGTCGGTCTACTTCTTTAGGTCAACGATCTCTTCAGCAGTTTTCCTCTTCAGCTCATGCTGCACTGTCTGCAATGCTGCAACTTCCTGCACTTTTACTGCTACTAACTGTTCCTTTACCTGGCATAGCTCCTCAACCTCTACCTTCAGCTGTGTCGCTTCCCGATGCGATTGCAAATACCCTTCACTGAGCTCCTGGTTGGCCACTCGCTGCATGTGGACTAGGGTCTAGGTCTAAAGCTTGTTGATATCCACTGCAACACCCTGCAATTGCTGCAAGGAGGAGTTCACATCCTCACTTCCTACGTTGATTGCAATCAGGGGAACCTGAACGTTCCTGGCCCGCGGCTCAGTGCTAATCAACGGGAGTTCCTGCATAGCGACACTCTCCGATGCAGTCTTCATAATAACATCATAAATAGAATATAACTCAGCTCTTACCGCAGCAAACCCTTCCTAGCTGGACTGGCGCATTGGCGCATTGCTTACGTAGCGGCATCAGATGAATCCGTGACAACCTTAATGGGTCACTGCAATTGGAGTTCCAACGCTACTTTGGTGCTACTTCCTGCATCAAACTCCATGCATCATTTAGTTCAGCCTTCTTCCAGGAAGCGCTCAGCTTCTGGATCAGTATCGGTCGATGATTCTCCATCTGATTCATGGGTACTCTGCCCTTCCCACGCAGGCTCTGTAAGGGAATTTGCAAAGCCAAAGGTATGCGCAAAGCAACAGTCAGCTCCTCCCAAGTACTTATTTCTCTACAGAGTTCTGCTCAGACATACCAAGACCTTGGCATTTCATCCAATGTGTGAATAAAAGCATGGACCCATTCATCCTTGGGCCGCGATGCCCACAATGTCTAGCATTCCCTTAGATGACTACAAGGGTTATTTTGTCCATCATATCTCCCAATGTGATATACCTCCATATCTCTGAAGTGCAAAGTCAACAACCATCGACACTATGCCCATTCATGAATGGTCTCCTTATGAACTACCCACCAACGTGCCGGAGTGGCCTTCAATGCTTCCCCTAATGCCACCAAGGGCTGAGGCTCAAATACCTTCGCTTCAAACTCCTCAAGGAACCTAGATAGTTCTGAAAGTCCTTCATATATCGACAACTCAATGATCTCAATTGCAACATGGTGTAGCGACAGCGTAATCATCCCACATTTTCTGAGCAAGACTTCATGCATCAGAATCAGAGGATGGAAAGCTAGCGCTACGCCACTCTGGTTCTTCGTTGGCAATAGGATGGATATAGTCTTCAAAAATATTGTAAACATCATCCCATCCTCTAACAACTTCTCTTTGACAGGTTCAATATATCGCCTTCCTTCATTAGGATCCATAGGGGCAATGACTTGGATATCCTGGTTCTCAAACGTCATCAACCGCTTCTTAAATTTTATCATGGCCATGCTATCATTGTCCCATCCAATCCCTAACAGTGCGGGATAGGATCCCCCTCCATCAACGACTTTGATTACAACGAAATCAACACGAGTCCTCATACCTTTGACATCTAAAACCAATTTCGACACACGAGCAATCAGTTGAACTTTGGCCTGATTAGCCAATATCAGCTGTACTGGGGACCAGCTAAGTTTCAGCTCCCCCATATTCTACCACGTTTTTTTCATCAAGATATTCACATCTTACCCAAGATCCAGAATGACTGAATCGACCTCGTAGTCCCCAATCTGGATGTTCATTTGCATTTCCTTGCCTGTCTTTTTCTTCTGTAAATAATTCACCGCAGAGTCCTGCAACTCTCTATCTGGATGGTGCAACAACTTCTCAATCTCAACTAGAGCATTGGGATCTCTTTCCAGGGATAAACAATTCACAAAGAACTATTGTAAGGTACCATACTACCGCGATGGTCCAGCTTCTAACAAAGAATCAAAAGCAAAAGGCATGTCAAAAATAGGCGTCTTATCAGTATTTCTCCCAAGCGCCTCACGAACCTCGAAAAATGAATCTCTCTCACTCAGGATATCAAACCATGATTTCTTCTTGCTAGCCAGTTGCACTTGTGGTTATGGTCCATCTTCTCCAGATTTTGTGCCTCCTCGAGTAACAATTTCGTCATCAACATCCTCTGTTCGTGGTTCTGCTAGGATGGTTGCAACCATCGATCCTTGATTTTGGTTCTGTGATGGAGGCTGATTCAGAGGTGGATCCTGGTTCACAGGTGGATTCCTAGGCTGATTGATATTATGATTTTGTACTAGAATTCGGGGCTGAACCTGATTTTGCAGTTACTGCTGGTTCTCTATTTGATTCTGGGCCTGGAACTGGTTCTAGTTCTGTAATAAAGGAACATTGTCGGCTTGCCATCTCGCAATTAACTGAGGGAAATTTTCAACAGTATGATCATTCACCACATAGTATACACATTGCAAATGGGGACAATCCCTTTGATAGTTCCCAAATGTCCCACAATTTTAACACTGAATTGATGCACGAATTCGTCCTCCTCCATGACCGAAACCTCCCCTTCCCCTTAATCCTTCGCAGAATCCTCCTTACTGCTGATATTGTGGTTGAGCTACTTGTTGCTGATACTGGGTTTTCACCATTTGCTGCTATGGGGAATTCGTCTGCTGCTGAACTTAGTGTGCTACTTGGACATACTGCGACTGAGGCAGAGCCATAAGGGTCTGGGTGTACTGTGGTCACGGTGCAAACTGTGGTTGTGGTGTAACCTGCGTCTATGGTTGCGACGAAATAAATTGCATTGGTGGTGGCGGCGTATACTGTACTTGAGGTGGTAGCCATGGAACCATGCGAGGATGTTCACCTTTCATGAAGTAAAAATCATATGTCCGCTCTTGAAGCAGATCATAAGATTGACATTCCTTATCCTCGTGGCCAACTAAGAGACAAAAGGTGCAATATAAGCTTGCTGGCTTCATAACCATTTTCTACATGTAGGTATAGTCTTCATGTCGATTCCCATATACTTGAAATATGTAACACCACCACAACTCAATGGGTTCGGTGCTCCTAAGAGTAGATAATTTTGGAAAGAAGGACATGTATCTTTCGTGTGTCCATCCACATGACAACGAGTGCACCACAAATCATCATGTTCATATTTTTCCTTCTTGATATCCTACAATTGAAATGTCAGGTTCACCAGCTACGCCTAGATTTGGTTCATGCCGACAACAGTTTCTCAAACCGATGAAGCCTCTAGCTTCATTGCACTCTCCAAAGCCTTGCTCTGTGTCACTATCTTTTGTTGCATCAATGGATGTCCGATATGAGGGACCAGTGCCACAATGAACCATTCCTTGTGTTGGACATCACTCATATCAAAGCTTACCCATGCCATTAGCGTCTTAAACCTCTGAGCGAAGTCCCAAACTGACTCATTAAGGAATTGTTTGATTTCCTTCAGCTCTATAATGTACTATGCTTCCGATTTTGGTTTTTTGAATTCTTCAAGCAATCCCTTCCAAATCTCATCCAAAGTCTTCGTCGCGGTCCCCTACAGGACCTGTATGAATCTCATGTACCAATCAAGTGCATGACCTCGAAGGGTGGTCGCTAACTGGCCTTTCCTTACATCCTCGTTGGTAGTCTGTCTGGCAATCCAGACTGCCTCACATAAGAACCAATACTGTTATGTGTCATCAGTACCATTTTCATGGAACATAGGTAACATCATATCGTCTCCCGCCATCCTAGACCTTCTTCCTGCAGATGTTGTTTTACTACTGGATGTTGCTTGGCACATCGAACACATTGACATGGAATGCGTATATTTTCCTGATGGTGGAGTAGTGCGAAGAGGTGTGGACACGTTGCTACCGGGGTTTGACCTTGCTTCTACCCTGGGTGTATCCTGGGTCTACTCGTCCTCTTCATCGTTGTAGGGACGCTTCGTCTTGTGTGGTTGTCCTTTGCAGTCTTGTGTTCTGATCACAGTAGGACCTTCCCTATCCTCTGCCTCTTCTGTACTCAGAACCTTGCTCCTCCCCTTGTAAAACCACTATCTTCCTCGACTGCCCTCACAGTCTCATCAAAACTCATAACCATCTACGCCTTATCTTTCCATTCGTCACCCCCCTTCTATGGCGGTGTTCACAGCCTCTGCACACCAGAGTTTTACTACTCAAGGTGCATCTTTAGTACGCCCTTTTCACAAACAAGCATCTTGAGAGACAATTGCAGGGACAGTAAGAACCTACTGCGTGGTCCGTTGAAGAACTCACATTTTGCTTCGCTGTAGGACTTGTTGATATCAACCACGAACTTAGTGACGTATCCTTCTAGAATACTGTCCAACCAAACTTCAACAACCTGTGACGCCTTATTGTCAGTTTCTTGGAGTTCTTGAATTAGCTTGGGGTCCAGGACGTCATCTCTCCTCCCTGGAAATTGCACTTCTTACAGGTGAATAGTGCTAGCCACTCATAGAGTATGACGGGAAACTCACAGAAAAACCATACATGAATGCAACTTGCCAACCATGCGTTTGTCGTCAACTTTGGGTTCTGGTTCTCAGCTTCAACAAACTCTTGCAGTCTTAGGTTGAACCAATCTTGAATCTCTGGTTTCGTTAGATGCCACAACATATGCTCCTCTTTAGTCGCAAACAGGTCCCGACAACATAACCATTTGTTGGCCAAAACTCGCCAACAAATCCTCGTCAACAGGGGTTCTCGTTCTATCAATGTTGTTGGGTAAAATATCGTCTTGATTAATTCACCTAATATTTAATTATCGACCAGGGTTGGTAGGCTTAAAGTTGACACAAAATATATGCGAAGGTAGAGGGATTCCTATGGTGTCATGGAGATATTTTAACAAACAAAAGATCGAAATATCTTTCAAAATGAAAAATCGAGTCAAACTCTAAAGAATTCAACTATCAAGGTGATTGAACTAGAACAGAGTGGTATCAAGTTATACTACTCTACTCTATAAACAATCACTATAAGATAAAAATATAGACAATAAACTATACTCTATGAGAAGATCTATTTTACTGCTAAACAACTTTAGAGACTAACTACACAAAATTACAACAACTCGATATGTTTTTAAGAAGAACTATACATGCAACTAACGAATGTACATAATAGTTTAAATTAAACTATCTAGTTCCACTCTCCTTGGTTGTTTCGAGGATAGGGATTCACTGTGATTGGAACAGGAGCAAGAGACGTGTCAAAGTGACTTTCAAAGGAAGTGAAGAAACTAAATGGAATCAAATCTAATTTAACCTCTACAAAGATATGCATACTAAGAAATGCCCAATTGCAAGTGATAGTATTCATGATGATTTATTTCATAAGTAAATAACTCCTAACTTACAAAAGATGGAACAAGACTACAAGAAGGTAGACCTAACTTATAAATAAATAGAAAACATAATAAAGAAGAGCAAGTAGAAAACTTAATAAAGATGGTTCTAAATCCTATTCTATAGGTTCCTTTGGTAACCACCTAATTGGAAGGGACGGATCCTACTGCTTATAATCCATTTACAAGGTACTAACATATTTTCCTAACATTGACATATCTAACTCTAAAATATATAAAAGAGTGAAATCAATTCAAGTCAAAGATATACTTACAAAGCAATACAATAAACCAAACGAAAATGCATGACATAATTCTAAACATAGTATCAGAAGAAGGAAGAAATAAGAATAAAATTTAATAAGTATTTTAAACAGTCTAACCTAAGGCTTTAAAAAGAAACACAACCATTGTATAACTACCACTATCAAAACATAATAGAAAAAACTAAAGAAATAGGCTTAAAACATATTAGAAACGCTAAGGGTTAAATGAAAGGATGGATAACAGAATGAAGAAAATGTCTGGATGTCAGACGGAACAGACTGTCTGAATAACAGTTTGCACACAAAAAGCACTAAAACATCAAGGAATAATTAATATAAATTATTTTGAGATCAGCTGATCCATGCACATGATAACAAAATGTAAAGGACAAGAATTAAACCTACCTAATAATTAAATCCAAACTATAAAACAACTTAAACTCAATTCATAATTTAAAATACATCATGATCTATTGCATTATTAAACAAGCTGGAATATAACTAAATGAATTCATAACAAAACAAAATTGAATATACTATAATTGGAAATATCAAAGCAATCTATTCTATCAACATAAAACCAAGTAGTAAATTAGAAAGACTTGAAAAGAAAATTGAAAGCAAATTTGTGCGCAACCGGTTTCTTACTCATAAAAGGGAAACTACATTAACAACATAATATCAAAGTATAATCTATGCTACAGGAAACAAAATACATTAACGATTACAATAACTAAATTGCATAAACAAATTACAAATAAAACTACGCTAATTGCAAACAAGAAATAACGAAAATACACAGGAATAGAAACCTCTAGTTGACGAGGGGCCCTCCCAGCAATCAGAGTGATGACTTTCTAAACACGACTAAGACACGATCATGCACATCATAAGCAAGAATTTTATTAAACTGAAGAAAAGGATTACAGAGTTTCAGGAATCGAAATGATCACATGTATCCACTAGCTAATTAACTTTTTTTTCACATAGAAGCGTTTGTATATATATAACGTTTTACAAAGGGTGAGCAAGTTGACCCTTTCAGTGGTCGATTGCTCTTAAGATAAGTCAACCATTATGACAAATAACTAATTGAATGGCCAACACATAACGTTATCCTCCTTCCTCACGAAATGGTTCCTCTATGGCGCGTGATGTGGCATACAGGATCTGTTTTGGCGTGGCTGGTGTCAAGGTATCAAACAGAGGCAGCACGTTGGAAATCCTTCTAGAATGAGGATCATGCTCTCGCCCAGGCATGTGGAAATTAGGCAGTTTGCAGACCGTTTAATGCTTTAACACTTGGTATTCTATCATCAACAGCGCGCGGTAGGCTCGACGATTCAAACAGTGAGTTGGACATGCGCTACACCTATCTAGGATGGATACGTTGCCTGCTTGTTAGTTCACTGAGGACTATGATCTGCAACAATGATTTCATATGTTAGCATACCATCAAATATCATCGGATTTAACCAATAAAATAGTGAAATAGTAGAAATAAATCATAACTTGCATAAACCCAAAATATAGTCGTACCTAGGACTGCATAGTGAACTGCATGACAGAAAACATGCCAAAAAGGTGATAAAAAATGTAAATTATTAGCCAAAAATTGATGACAAAACTGGGATAAATAGATGCCCAACCAACACAATCTCCCTGAGCACCGGCCCAGACAGGTTTCACCCTTCCCAGCAACACCTGCAGAGCGGATGAAGTCTCACCCAAGATGTTCGAGGGAGAGCTGCCGAAACCAAGTTTCCCACAGTAAGGAGGAGGATCATGGCATCAACAATTTATCAGCATTAATATCAGATCTAGCAGAGCCATTTATTAGATATCATAGCATTCATCACATATCTACAATTACAACCACATATCTAATAGATTGCATCATTCATCTATTCATCGTAGCAGTATCACAGAATCATCAGGCATTGACATCGTAGTACATAAAGATAGAAAAAGACAAAAGACAACAGTGGTTCAGCTCAACATTCGTCGTATCATATTCCTTTCTGCGCAACAAATCCAAAACAACAGTTGTCTTTCTCCATAGCAAGAGAAAGATCGACCCACAAGGTCGCATACAGATAACAAAAGATTCAATCTCTCAATTGCTCTCTGCTATCTCTTCTCACTTCAGTATCTTACATTTGCAATTCTAATTCTATATATAGGTTTGCGCCTTTACATTCAAGGTCCACTTCTAACTACCTCCTAACTGATTTAACCACTAATGACCTATATCCACAAAATGTGGTCAACCGATACAAAAAGATGCATAAAATATTCAAAATGGTTTGTTTTCCGCCCATCACGCTGTCTTTGCCTTGTGTGGTGTCAAATGAGATTGCGCAAAATCCACGGTGTTGTGCAACTCACTTACCCCAAAACCCCTGCCAACACATCCTATGGGCATGGGGATTCCTCGTCCCAAAAAAAAATTGCATAAATGAATGATCGAAAGGTCGAATACCTACCTAAAGGTTGTTCCTATTGATTATGTTCCTGGAGACAAGGAAGCAACAAACGCTACTTACAGATTATGGATAAAGAGGCCTCAAACCTTTCTTCCTTCCATTTCATTCTTAGATAATTCTAGAATGAGCCCACTTCATTTTAATCAATTTTTGAGTCAATGGCATGAGTCACAGTAAACCAATGATAGATCTTAGATAACCAACTACCCTAACCATTGGAATAATCCTCTCGCCATGCAAAAATCAATGTTACCGAGAATATGAAAAACCCATTTTAACAATTAGACTTAAAGTTTGGCTATGGATATAACTGTATCATGGTCAACTTACATGACCTATTCTTACCATTGAACAATGTCCCAAACCTTTTCCTTTGGCATCAACCTTGAATCTTCGTCATTTTCACTTGAAAACACATTAATTGTTTTCCAACAACCTACCATCCAACCCATCTTTAGAATAATCCAATGCATTCTCATACTAGAATGATTAAAAAACCCTAGCTCCATCTTGTTGCAACCGTAGCTCCATCTTCCTCCAATGCATGCCTTTGGTAGTGTCTTGCCAAAACATCCTTGAAGGACATGACACTTGACACATGAAAACATAATTTGAGGAGAGATTCAATATAATATAATGGGAGATATTTTATATTATATTAGTAATATGTTATTTTTGGCAGAATTTAAAATTTGTGAGCCACTTGTCTTCATCCAATTCTAGTAGAGTGTGAGAAGTTTAGTGTTGAGACCCTCCAACAATGTGAGAGGAAAATGCAACATGCATGGAAACAATTATGAGCTTAGAGAGGTTAGGTGCAAAGAGTAGAATCATGCCTAAAATACCAAGCACACATATAATCACGATCATCCAATGTAGTCAACTATACTAAATTCTTAAACTCAATTATCACAACCATACAACTTTCTCCCGTAACAATACGGTTTAGATAGGAACCTGCAACTCCCATACAAAATCCTTGGGGAGGAGGAGGAGGGTTTAGAGGATAGTCTACAACTTCCTCACACAATTCTCCAGGAGGAGGCAAAGAGTTTAGAGGGAAATGTGTAACTCCCGGAAATAACATCGATGGAATGGGTATTATGAGATGGTACAATTATTCAACTCAGTGCCCATTTGATGTTGGGCTTTTTCTAGTGGATTTTGCAAGAACTATTAAAAACATGGGTCGCAAGTTCGTTACCTATCTTATTTAATGGGTATAATGAATTTTGGGTTTAATGTCATAAATTCAAATACTTATATGCATAGCCATTGGTAGCATTGGATTATTTTTTCTAACATTTTTTAATTTATCTTTTACAAATTATGAGTTGTCCTATTTCAGGGCTCAAATAGCGGCCAATTTCAAGACTAAAAAATAACTATTTGCTTAGTAGGAAATCATATTCTCCAAATGATTTCCTAGATATATGCCATAACTAACTAGTCACTATTGAATTAAAATGCATACATAAAAACATTATATTGGCGGGTATGCACACAAACCGAGGTGTTGCAACAAGGGTGTATAAAATTGACATAGACACAAACACAAAGGTAACACTTTTCATCATGGTTCATCATACTCTCTTTGTGACATCAGTCGATCTAGTTTTTTTATATTATTAATCAACTAATAATGTCCAACATAATATTAATAATAATAATGTGCAACCATAGTCCCGACACCTTGTGCCACAATATCCAACATAACAACAATAATAATATGTCTAGGGGCTAAACCAAAGGGTATTATAGGGATGAAGAGAGTCAAATTTGTGACCTCCCAAACTTTGGAGGGAGAAATCTCATGAACATTTGAGTTAACCCTTGGGGATATATATATATATATATATATATATATATATATATATATTACCATGATGTATATTGTGTGTGTGTGTGTGTGTGTTTTGTATTTTTACTTCTATTTTTTTTCATGTGGTTCACGACACCAAATATTGATGCTCACTACATCCACATAAACCTCACCCAAATCTACAAGAGAACTAGTGAGGGGTCAACAACAAGAGCATCATATAGGCCCATTTAAGGGCTCAACATGTCACTTATAAGGATTTGAACCTGGGTGGGGAGGGTAACAATCATTCCTCCCAACCACCCATGTTACATCCAATGGACATATTTTTATTTCTAATTATTTTGTTTTTGTTTCTATTTCTAATATATTATATTATTGTTTTTTTTTTCAAAATATTTTATCAGTATTTGCATCCTTCTTAGTCCTCTTATTAAGAAAATTTATAGCTTTTTTAGTAATCATTATTGAATATAAATCATTAAAGGTAATTAACCACATATTTTCATTTTTGGGGGAATTTTATTTTTAATTTTATTTTTTACTATGGGAACTTAATCTTGGAATTTTGATTTTTAAAATCTTGTAAATTGTGAATATTATGAGGGATTTTCATAGTCCAATAATATGATACATAATTTTTGAGATTATTTGCACAATGTAAGTCAATAATCTATTACCCATATCCCACGGGTATAGTCGCAACTAACCAATTCCCCATGGTTCACTTAGCACTCATTGCATCAGGTGATGCTCACAGGAGTGAATAAGTGGGATCATTGAGACTAGTGAAATGAATCGCATAACATCAATCATCACCTCTAGGGCTTGCACCCGATAATGAAGACTCCTCTAGCTCAAGCACACTTAATTGTGGAGTTTTCCCCGCAATCAAGCTGACTTAGATTGCTAACCAATTTGCAAAACCTTATCAAGTATTGTGCTTTATGAAATATTATTAAATGGAGATATAATTGAATAGCTCATAAGGAACAAATGCTTGCTAAGGTTTTGCAAATGGGGTAGCAAGCTAAGTGGGATTGATTATGGGGAAAACTCCATTGCTAAGCACGCTTGATCCATAGGAGTCCTAGTTACCAAGAGTGCAATCCTTGGAGGTGATGATTCATTCTATGTGATTCATTTTTCTAGTCTCAATCCCACTTCTTCACTCTTGTGAGCATCAACTAGTGCAATGAGTGCTAAGTAAACTATTCAAGAACTATGAGAAATTGGTCATTTGTGACTATACTGTAATGTACCTTTTTTGAGAAACTAGGCACACTATCCAAAATATTTCAAAGAGGCTTCAAAACTTTGGCATTGAAAGCATTCTTTCTCAACACCCTCATTAACTATGGATTTCACACTAACTCCATGGTTATGAGACAACTAGGGAAGCCCAAGGAAGTGATATTAGGTTCTTATAGGATTGAAAAAATTATATATATTGATTCCTAATATGGTGTGGCTAAGGAATTTTTACAAACACTTCACATACATCCTCCTTCAATACTTTGTCTAGTTTCGAAACTAGGAAAAAGTAGTAAACTGGTCTTTCTTGGTTTGGTTCCAAACACCATCGAACCTTTCCAAATTTGTTATGGAAGTACCCTATGGGATTTAAAACATACTAATATACCTCATGCACTCAATGGTCAAATATGAAAACTCATTTTGACATGTTATTCAAGTTTGCACAATTTTAGCTAATTTCGAGCTTTGGACTAGTGAAACCCAAGAAGAACCAAATGCACCCAAATGACTTCAAATTATTTATGGAAGGGCTTGAGGGTTATTAGTACATAATAAGTCATATTATTAATTATAATAAACTTTCCAAATACTTATTCAAATTTCTTTTGACCCTAGGAAAAGAAGGACAAAAACACTAGGAAAATCGATGTTAAAACCCCAAGGGTAGATGACACTTTTGGATCTGCAAATGCATTACGAACCTCCAAAATTTTAGAAAAGTGACTTGTGTTGGTTATGGGAAATCAATGGCCACCAAAATACAAGAGTTTACACATCCTCCAACTTTCTGTTGCTCCCACAAATTAGTAAGTTTGAAACAAGGTTATTACATTGATGGAATTGGGAAAAAGACAATGAAACTTGCTATGAAACTTTGAGCAAATTACCCAAGGGAATGAATAAAATGTATGGTACACTTTCAGTACATAACTGGATTCTCAAACATCTGAAAAATAACAGAGGAATACTTATACAAATATGATACAAATCCACTTCAATATCGAGTACCAAATACATAGGGAAAATGGCTCTATTACATAAAAGTTTTAGCATTTTACAAATAACACTCCTTGGGATACGAGAATGATTTAACATGTGAAAAAATATTCAGATCCATACATAATCAACAACATCAATGGAATCCAATATAATCCTTAAACAAATATCACACACCTCGAAGTGCGCCACCAACATGAGACATTGAGAATGAAGAGGAGAAGATGAGAGAGATGGAATGAATAGGAATTGAAGACAATATCAAATTATGGGAGGAATTCAACCTGTAAAGAAAAACCTTCACTCATCTACAATGATATGTCCGAGTGGCCTCTCCATCAACCAACTTGGACAAGGACCTTCCACCTTCGAAATTGGTTCACAACCAGGGAGAGTAAACACCCACGATGCAATGGACAAGCAAAGATCTCCAAAAATGCCAAAGGAAAAATCACAAATGACAAAAATATGCACCCTTTATACTTCATCATCTTTTAATAACCTCTTTGGCCTCATTTACATTCCCATTGGTTCATGAACTTGAATTAGTGTTAATTTGGGTCATTACATTACCCTGAGTGACACTTGTATTGACTTTTCTTACTCTCCCTTCATGAAATTTGACTTGGAAAATTTCATGAATCTTTCTTGGGCCCCACACACACCTCATGCACCCTCTTGAGTCTATATTTATCTCTTATATGTCATGGATGTCATATAATATGTCATAGTTGTAAGAAAATATGGCATAAGTGTTAGAAGATGTCATAGAGTTGTAATAATTGTCATAATGACTTTAACAGTTGTCATAGAATAAATATTTTTATTGCCTAAATTTAGTCTATGACTCTTTATCCACCACCTTGAAATTAAATCCTTCCTCCAAATTAGAATTTGAGGATGATGCCATGTGTAAATGAAGAATATTCCATCATGTGGACCCCACACATCCACTTATGCGCCCCCATGGCCAACTAGGACCCATTGCCACTTCATTTTGGAGAATTTAATATTTATTCCATCATTTATTGACTCATTTCCACCTTCTACAAATATGAGTTCGAATTTACATGTGAAACTATAGGCCTTCGGGTTAAATATCAATAATTTGATTTTTCCACATAACCCTTAGGAATTGAATAGGCCAACTTAACTATTTATTTGAAAATGATTTAATTGGGGACATGGAAATCCTCCCCACCTAAGATTGTTTGTCCTAAAGCAATTTCAAACATGTATTTGGAAGAACCCTCTTTCCATCCAAAACTTTGCTTCAAACCTTAGCTACAATTTGAGTAGTGGAACTCATGTACTACAATTGGATCTTTGCATATTGATATATCTTGTGACATCACCACTAACACCAAAAGGGTTAATCAAATCCATCAAAACAAAATTTGCACAAATAATCTTTACCTCCTTCGTATTTGGAGACCTTTTCTAAAGTTTCAACCTTTTTAGCTCACTGTATAATTATTTGAAGTTGCAACTGAGTTTCCAAACTTTGAATTTTCAATATTCCAAGAAAGTTTCAAAGAGGAACCACCATGCTTGTTGTTGCACTACTCTTATCAAAATCACCTTCTCAAGTTGTGACTCAAACCCCATACTTCTTGCTACCCCAAAAATTGAAACCAGTGAGACCAAAAACAAAACAAAAAATGATCCCAAAGTCCCATTGCTTGTATTGCACTCCAAAAAATAGGAGTGCTCTCCAACCCATACCATTAGGAAAGAGAATTCTTGGATCCCATTGCCTTGCATGCTTCCTTCCAAACATCATGATAAAATATAAGAGTGCATCATCAAGAGGGATGGAAAAATCACAATACATTGAGTGGAAGTTTATCACTCCTGGTACTGAAAAAAAAAAAAAATTTATGTGCAACTCTCCTAAAAAGAATGCAACTCTGGAATCTAAAGACAAATAAAATTGAGTCTCTTCAACAAGGCATGAAAGTGCACATCATTAGGACTCATGCTCAAATGACATAAGAAGGAATCATCAAAGAACCATGGATGCCCATGCAATTACTTAAAAAGGAAAAATGGCATGCTCATGAGGTCTTTGCAAATGCAAGCAAGAATTTCACCCTTGTGGGTGTTCAACTTCAACATGTTTCTACTCACCCAATCAATGGATGAACAAACACTCCAACTTAAAGGTCCAAAAGGAAAGCTTGAGGCTTCCCCAAGTTCACAACTCCAATGCCTCAACTCTCTGCCATTGGTTCCACTCAAATGGTTCAAGTGGATGAGGGACGCATCAATGGATGAAAATGAATGTCTTTGTTGCATATGGAAGGGATTTGGTTCTTTAATCAATTCATCACAAATAAACGTGGGAGCCTCCTGCTCCCCGGGTGGCACCAACAAAAAGAAACATTTCACCCAATTTTCATCCCCAATTGATGTGGCTAAAAAAGAAGTAGGGAGTGAAAAATTGTGAACCAACCTTACTTACCTCTTTGCAACTCTTAGCCATCAAAGTTTTGAATGCATATTCTCCATCATTGGTTGGTCCAATTGTTGTGAGATCATGTGCCTCCTCCAAGGCTCTGCAACTCTCACGAAGAGGCAACTCATAATCCCTCTGACTAAGAGCAAGCGCTTGGTTTCCTTCTTGTTTGAATGTAGCCTGTTCAAGCACATGCATATCAACATGTACCTCATGTTCCACCATCACATGAGGTTCCTCCTTTGTAACATAAATGCTTTCATCCATTGAATGATTGTTTGATATGTATGAGGGTGTAAAAGACCCTTTCAACCTATCTTGAAGTTACTTAATCTACACCATAGATTTTTGGAGTGCATTTTGGGTGGACTCCAACTCATTTGAGAGCTTGTCATTATCTTCTACATTCTTCAAGATTAGTCCATGATACAAACCAAAAAGCTCAATTAAATATTCTCTATCAGAAAACAAATTCAAAAAATTACCTTTAATGTTGGATATTTCTTTTTGAATTTTCTTGATGTCCTCCATCGAACATTTCTCCTCCATGCTCCAACAAATTTCCGAGACCAAAGCATATGTTCCATGGAGAGTCTTTAGGGCCTCTTGAATCTTCTTTTCATCCATACTCAATGACCCTTCAAGAAAAGAAGGTTCTTATTGAGGAACTTCAGCTTCTTCTTTCTTCTTTAATTGATCAACTTCTTGAAGCTCAAGTGGTAATGGGGAAGTTGATCTCGGTTTTTCATTATCTGCTACAAGGTATTCATATTCATGTTCATGATAGCTTTGTCTTGCAACAAAATTTCCAAATCTAATCTTTATGTCACCAACATAGAGTTATGAGAACCCATCAGGAGGTGCTCCTTCACAGTCCAAGCATCCATCAGTAGATTCTCTTTGATTTGCATAACCCCCATTAGTAAAAATTGCATGCTTGCTTCTTTCAAAGTCGCCTTGGGGTGACTTTCTAACCTCTTCATGGAACTCTTATTCTTTTTTACCACTTGAATAACTAGGTGGCTCATGACTCCTTTCTCTGACTGTGGAAGGTTGAGGGTGCACATCCATACCCTCATCAATCTTAGCTCCAGGTGGCAAACATCTAGTGCCCACCTTCTTGCACACTTCATTCACCATTTGTGCAATCTTTTCTTTACTAGACCTCTCCCAAGGGGTCAAGAACAAGATTTCAGCACTGCAGTATGATAAAAATATATATGGTCTTCAATCATTCCTCATTCAGTGCACAATAGTCTAGGAAATACTCAAGAGGTTCTTTTTCCTTCTTCCCACTGTACATTTGGCCATCCACTGAACTAAACATAAGTGGATATTATTCATATATTTTCTCACATGAGTTTCCATCATCCCTAAGTGTGAAGTAAGATGAAGAGTTGTATGATGGCACCTCTTCCTCATACCATTCACATTCTTCTTCATATTGCTCGTAATCATCTTCATAGGAATGATCATAATAGTAAGACATGGATGCAAATTTTTCTTCAATGGATGGTCTTAATGCACAAGTGCAAGTACCATGCTATGATACCACTCTAGTGTACCTTTTTGTAGAAACTAGGCACACTATCCAAAATATTTCAACGAGGCTTCAAAACTTTAACATTGAAAGTATTATTTCTCAACACCCTCATTAACTATGGATTTCACACTGACTCCATGGTTATGGACAACTGGGGAAGCTCAAGGGAAGTGATATTAGGTTCTTATAGGATTAAAAACGGATATATGTGGCTTCTTAATATGGTGTGGCTAAGGATTTTTTACAAACATTTCACATACATCCTCCGTCAATACCTTTTCTAGTTTTGAAACTAGGAAAAAGTAGTAAACTAGTCTTTCTTGGTTTGGTTCCAAACACCATCAAACCTTTCCAAAATTATTATGGAAGGACCCTATGGGATTTTAAAAATCCTAACATACACCATACACTCAATGGTTGAATCATAAATCTCATTTTGACATGTTATTCAACTTTGCACAATTTTGGTTAATTTCGAGCTTTGGGCGAGTGAAACCCAAGATGATCCAAATGCACCCAAATGACTTCAAATTTTGTATGGAAGGGATTAAGGGGTATTAGTACATATTAATTCATATTATGAATTCTCATACACTTTCCAAATACTTCTTCAACTTGTCTTTTACCCTAAGGAAAGAAGGACAAAAACACCAGGAAAATCGATGTTCAAACCCCGAAGGGTAGATGACACTTTTGGCTCTCCAAATGCAATATGAACCTCCAAAATTTCAATACAATGACTTGGATTGGTTATGGGACATAAATTCCCACCAAAATACAAGATTTTTCAGTTTCTCCAACTTTTAGTGCTCCCAGAAATTAGTAAACTTTAAACAAGGTTATTACATTAATGGAATTGAGCAAAAGACAATGACACTTGCTATGAAACTTTGAGAAAATGCCCCAAGGGCCTGCATAAAATGTATGGTCCACTTTCAGTACATAAATGGATTCTCAAACAGCTGAAAAATAATAGAGGAAACTTATACAAATATGATATAAATCCACTTCAATATCAAGTACCAAATACATAGGGAAAATGGCTCTATTACATAAAAGTTTTAGCATTTTACAAATAACACTCACTAGGATTTGAGATTGATTTCACATATGCATAAATATACAGAGTCATACATCATCTACAACATCAATGGAATCCAATATACTCCTTAAACAAATGCCACACACCTCCAAGTGCGCCACCAACATGAGACATTGAGAATGAAGAGGAGAAGATGAGAGAGATGGAATGAATAGGAATGGAAGAAGATCTCGAACTATGGAAGGACTTAAAATTGAAAACAACCACTTTCTTTAAGATCTAGTGACAGTTCTGATTGTCCTCTCCATCAACTAAACTGGACAAGAATCTTGTACCGTTGAAATTGATTCATAACCATGGAGAGTAAACAAATGACTAAAAACTGCCTCACTTTGATTTCCTCATATTTTAATAACCTCATTGGCCTCATTTCCCTCGAATGAACTCAAATTACCTTCTCATTGGTTCATTAACTTGAATTGGTGTTAATCTAGGTCATTACATTAACCCAAGTGACACTTGTCTTGACTTTGTTTGCTCTTCCTTCATGAAATTCAACTTGAAACCTTTCATGAATAGTTATCGGGCCCCACACACACCTCATGTGCTCTACTGGGTCTATTTTTAGATCTTAAATATCATAGTTATAATAGAATATGTCATAGATGTAATAGAATATGTCATAAGTGTCATAGATTTTTCATAACTGTCATAATGGATGTCATAGTTGTCATAGAATCTTGTCAATGCCTAAATTTAGCCTATGACTCTTCATCCACCACCTTGAAAGTAAATCATTCCACCAAATTCGAATTTGAGGATGATTTCATGTGTAAATGAGGAATATTCCCTCATGTGGACCCCACACATCTACTTATGCACCCCTATGGCCAACTAGGACCCATTGCCACTTCAGTTTGGAGAATTTAATATTTATTCCATCATTTATTGACCCATTTTCCACATTCCACAAATATGAGTTCGAATTTACATATGAAACTATAGACCTTGAAATTAAGTATCAATAGTTTGATTTTTTCACATAACCCTTAGGAATTGGATAGGCCAACTTAACTGTTTATTTGAAAATTATTTAATTGAGAACATGACATATACTCATAGGGTATGGGTCATAGATTAATGACTAACACTATGCAAATCATCCCAAAAATTATATATCATATATTGGACTACAAAAAACTCTCATACTCAAACAAAAAGAGTAAAGGGAGCTCTAATTGAATAGTTCATACGACACAATACTTGCTAAGGTTTTGCAAAAGGGGTAGCAAGCTAGGTGGGTTTGATTGTGAGGAAAACTCCACAATTAGGCGTGCTTGAGCGAGATGAGCCATAGTTACTGGGAGCAAGCCTTGGAGGTGGCGATTGATGCTATGTGATTCATTTCACTAATCTCAATCCCACTTTGTCGCCCTTCGTAGCATCACCTAATGCAATGAGTGCTAAGTGGACTATTTAAAAACTATGAGAAATCTGTCAGTTGCAACTACACTCATGGGATATAAGTCATAAATTAATGGATTACAATATATAGATAATCCCAAAAAAGTATATCATTGTGAATATATGTGCAATTCTATTATGATTTAGAGTTCTAGGGAACTCTTGGCCATGAGTCAAGCTCTTAGTTGGATCTATGATTTCTTATTGTAAGCTTTCTAATTGAGTTTTAACTATGCAACATTTATTTCTTAATTTATTTGGATATGTTTTGCACATTATGTAACCACGGAGATTAGGAATAACCCTCGATAAAAGAAATTGAAGAATTTCATCAAGCTAATTGGATGAAAAGATGAATTTGATTTAAAGAATAAATAAATATCTTTATTGATATTGATAAGGGTTACTCATTGGAGAACTTTTAAGAAATAAATAAAACCCTTAAATCATAGTTTAATACCATGAAGTTACTTATTTGGATGATTGAAATTTAAGAATACATAGTTACAACATCTCCCCCATACTCTACTCTAAAACTCGATGTAATCTAGATTCTTATTTATCATCTTATCTATTTCTCATGTTTAGAGTTGCAAAGTTGTAAAACAAACTATTCTCATCTTTACTCAAATTTGAGATTTAATATAAAACAATATATAAAAATTCAATGTCTCGTCCAATTGTTATAAATATTATTTAAAAAAATCAATTATCTTTATGGCAAATAACATCATAGCATGCAAAATTTGACAATATTTCAACCCAAGCCATAAGTAATATCAATTATACGAGATTTAAATACATCTTATGTCAACCGCAAGAAGTAATAGAAATTATGCGATATTTTAAATTGCTCAATTTGATATTGTTCTTCAATTATTTTATATTAATGTAATCCATTGAAAACGCATGTAAGAGAGATTCACGTCTCTTGAGTTAATGCTAAGAATGCATAAATCGATGTGTGAGCTAACAACTAATAGCATCCCGAGAGACATTATTTATTCAATCTAAAGAATGTAATTGTTCAAACCTTATCCCGAGACTATGCATTTTTTTGTTATCATTAACCTTAGCAAACGCCCAACATATTTATAGAAGATAAAGAAGTCCTGACTTCGTGAAAAAATTCTTAATCAAATATTAGATAGGAAATTAGGCATCTCTCGCTGACGGTGAGTGGCTAGCATGCTACTTTCTAAAGCATTTCAAGATATAGATCATGATTTAGATATTTATGATTGATATCCAGATTATGATCAGAGTTATTTAATTAGTGTCATTTGTTATTCATAATTATTTTTTTATAATTCTTTAGTGAATTAAGAATGTTATTGTTACTTCAATAGGTGTTAGAATATAATGTTTATAGGTGTTATTTTCTTCACTTTGATTCATATGAATAATAAGATATTTTATATAATTAACATCTACAATCAGTATGATAACATGCAAATTTCAACATATCAAATGAAACTATAACTGAAAACACTAATAAAACACTTTGTTAACATTGTTATTCTATGGTTATTATTCAAAAAGCCTTCTCTGAAAACATTGTTATTCTATGGTTATGCATCTGGTACAAGTATCCTTGAGAAAACCTGCGCAATTTTGATATCTCACAAAATTCACAGCTTGAGTTTATAGCACAGCCCTGGGATTCAAAATTTCTCATCTGTGGATATCAAAAAGGCTATTGGAACAAAGAGGAAACAGATAAATTATTTTTGTCATATCTAGATACTAGCAGACCAAATACACGAGGTCACCTGATTTGTTTAAAAAACAATAAAAACATGATCTAGTATCCTCCTGTACTCTTCTCTAAAGCTCCACTAGGCTGACTTTGGTGTCGGTAAATCCTACCGGTATACCTGGGATATATATATAATTATAATAGTTGCTTTCAAAAGGTAGTGGGCAGGGAACAGTCAGCAATTAGAAGGTAAGGAAGACTCTAAAAAAGAACTCGAAGATTGTATCAGAACATTAGATATGCAGATTGGTTGTGTGAGAAAGAACCGTGGCGTTCCAAAGAACTGCTCAGAAGTGGCACTAGGACTGGGAAGGCTTATGGTTTGCATTAGAGCTGAGTTATTTGCATGTGTGGGTTTGATGGTCTTCAATTGAGTGTTGATTTTTAAACATATTTACCTTTTCTTTGGCATCTACAGTTGTTACTCTAGAAGGTTTTAGTGGGAGTGGATCTCTGATGGTAGGTTTTCTTGTCATTATATGCATTGAACAAGCTCCGACCTCTTCCTGAGCCAATCCTATTGAAAAGAACTGTTGTCATAATGCACTTTCCAAGATTCATCCCAAGCAAACTTGCTTTTTGACTCTGTTAGGCACCACACCACAGGTGACAATGGCTAGATTTCATGTTATCACCTTACCACGTATTTCTCCCATTTTTAGTAAAGATAACTTTATCCTCTCAGACATAGTATCACCTTGAATAGGTTCACCCTCTCAGACATAGTATCACCCTCTCAGACAATGGCTAGATTTCATGTTATCACCTTACCACGTATTTCTCCCATTTCCAGTAAAGATAACTTGACCCTCTCAGACATAGTATTCCTTTAAGAAAACAGAGGTTTTATGTAGATACCCAGTTGTCTTTCCCGCAGGCAAACTTATGTGCTATAATTATGGCAAACAATGGCTACTTGTAAGGACAACCTCTACAGTGGCCCAGAGTATAATAAGAGTGAATGCAGATCCCCATTCGCTGTTTTCTAGTGTTCTTCTAATTGACTCCCTGTTGTCCTCTGCAAGGCAGATGCCAAACTGACGTTGCAGGCTCTTGTCTTTCTGAATACTTACCATCCTTGTGGCACTGGTTAGGCACTCCGTGCCTGAATTAGTTTGAAGTGCAGTTTAGTTCCCATGAGAGTGTACAAGATGTTATACAAGTGCAATGCCATGTTGAAATATATAACATTTTATGACATGCTGGAGCAGTTTGTGAGTCAAACTGAAAAAAGAAAACAAGTCTTGAAGGAAAACTATGACATGTACATAGTTATAAATTTAACTATCTGCGAAGATGCATACAGATACAAAAAGGGAATGATGACAACGTAATGTAAGAAGATAGAAACAAAAGTTCATCTTTCCATAATTCCTTTCACATACACCATTCCCTTCTCCATAAGCTTGAGATCTTTACGGAACTCATCAATTTGTCCATCGTCACCTTGCACAACGACATCTGTAGAAGACTCATCATCAGCTATTACCAGCTTAACCTTGATCTGCTCCTTGCGGGAAGCTCGTCTCCAATAGTACACTCCTCTGAAAATGAAAGAGCAATATGTAACAAGAATGATTTATTAGAAACTCTAGCCGTAACTTTCAACCATGTCAACAATTCTATCAGAAGAAATTTCAACATGATGGTTCACTTACGCAAGAGGACTTAGAGCCGTTATCCAGTACCATTTATCTCCTACATCAGGGAAGGTAATTGTAAGAACAAGAGCAACACTTGCAAGACTGATGCAGGTGCAAAAGGTTAAAAAGGCTGCTTGTCCTCGACTTGGAACCATCACACCCTCAAACCTGATAAGTACAAGGGAAGTATATCTTTAAGATTGAAAGGCAGTTTAAAATAACACAAAGAAAGGCAGTTTAAAATAACACAAAGACATATATATCAAAACTTCAGAACAATTATGAAAAGAGGGAGATTGAAAATAAGTTACAACTACAATTGCTCAATGTTCCAATCATAGAAGGCTATTTGAAAGCAACCATAAACAGGCACGGGAAGATCACCAAAAGGAAAACGTCATGATCCTATTTCTTAATATTCGGATTAATCATAACACAACTGTGTCCACAATTGACATGAATTGGCTTATGTAATTAACTATGGTGTGATAGTATTGTTTGTGGTCTTTTTATGAACACACTTTTGTTGGGATAAAAGCATGATTTCACTAATATTAGATGACAAATCATAATCCCATGCATGGAACATGTGGCATTATCAGATTGAAACAAGGCACTCCAAATATTTTTGCGCTTCATGAGGCTGTAAATAGTGAAATAGCTAATATTAGATGACAAATCATAATCCTATGCATGGAACATGTGGTATTATCAGATTGAAACAAGGCACTCCAAATATTTGTATGCTGCATGAGGCTGTAAATAGTAAAATAGTAAAATACTGTCTCGTCCTCTAATAGAGACAGAATAAAGAGAAAACACAACACCATGGAAACTTTTTCTTGATTTGTAAGCAGGGTCTCGTAATCTACAAATGCCAGACTTGTATTTGCTATCGTAACTATACCTAACGACTTAAGTAAGTTCATTAGCTAAGTGGGATAGACAAAGATATCTTATTTGCAATCTTGGATTTGAGCTTGTGCTACTCATGAGTGAGATGTCTGCAGGATAGGACACTTATGGTCATGGCTAAATTTTTCTTTACTCTATAAATGAATAGTCCATTGATTGGCTGGCATGCTTTCAGCTGAATGTTATATTCTGCTTTTCATGGTGAGTCCTTTAAGTTACAGTGAAGGTTTAATGCTAACAGAAATCAGCATTGTTAATTGTGTATCCCGACTCTCAGCATGCAACAGATCAGAAATAATCTATATGCGAAAAGAAAAATTAAGATAAGCCATGATCCTAAATTATCACATTATAGAGAGAAAAGGAAAGGTAAATCCTAGCGGAAGGATAAATGAGTAAGGTAGCCACAATAGAATAAATAACAAATGCTGCTCAAGAATTTTGAATCTTTTGAATTTGAATACCTTAGGGTAGTTGACATTCTGCTAGCAATATTCAGAGGTAAAAAAAAATCCCTGATAAAATGGTCATATAATAAAGTTGTAATGCACTTTGATAGTAATTAAATAAAGTTAAGTAATGGCCATATGATAAAGTTGTAATGAATTTTAGGTTAAGTGACTTATGTTACATTTCATAAATAAAAAGTGTTAGATCAGGTTAGACACACTTAGTGGTTGTATGGGATTTTGGTACAGGAAAAGACAGACCAAGCATATCATTCTTTTTTAATATATTATTTTTTGCCTTCTTTATTCACATTCTTGTGTAAAATTTACATGGTATAGGGCGAGCTGGATCCAAGTTGAGGATGAGTTCCAGGCAGAGTGGTTGGGAGGAATGTTGTTATACTTCCCACCCAGGTTCAAATCTCACTCTGTAATATGTTATTGTTATGGAATCTTGATCAGGAGCGTGTTCAGGTAAGTTTGAGTCAATTGATTGTAGGTGTAATTGAGAGGAATGTTGTTATACTCTCCACCCAGGTTCAAATCTCACTATGTGACATGTTATGTAACCGATGCACATTTAGGGATGCTCGGCTCTCACCTGAGAGACCTGGGTTCAAGTCCTCTTGCAACAAAATTTGAACTATATCTAAAAATTAAAGGGAGTTTGTTGGCTGAGCTGTGATTAAGCAGTAAATTGGCGGGGGGTTTGCACCACTGACCCAGGTTCGATTCTCAGAGTGAGGGTGCTAGCATCTAAAACTGAGAGTCCTTACAGTGACATGTTCCAGAAGTAATAAAATATAAATCTATGACTCGGACCAAAAAATAAAAGGTGTTGTATATATATATATATATATATATATATATATAATTTCAGTGAATATTATTGGATATTGAGAAATCCACAAATCGAGAAAATGAGCCGTGTGAGAAAGATGTAGTGTTCCATCATTTTATGAATTGTGCAGAGACTCTAGAAGAAATCAAGGTAACCACCGGTATATAAGGTGCTTGTATAGACGTGTTAGAGTCTTGAGGTTGAATAGCCACCAGAGAAAGAAAGAGTCGTGGAAAAGAGTTGAAGAATTCGCCACCTTTGTAAATTAATTGAAGAGCCCAGGGTTCGTGAAGGAATATGAAGGGGAGTTCACACGTGTGGTTTGATAGAGTTGTCGTCTATGATGCCCGTGACAACCTGTAATTGAGGGTTATTTCGCCGTGGGGATGACTGAAGTGCAAACTAAAAAGTAACAAAGCCACCAGCCACCAGGAATTGAGTTGCCTCGTGCTCAATGAAGGGTTTATCGATGCCAAAGAGAATTGTCATCATTGAGCCATTGTTTACACCATGAAGATTTGTCTGAACCATGAAAGTTGTCGCCTTATGTTTGTGAAATTCGTGAAACCCGCCACCTAGAAAAGTCTGCCACGCCTAAAAAGGTTCACAGGTTCTTGTGAGAAATTGAAGAAAAAAAGAAGGTAGCTATCAAATGAGAAAGAGAAACCGCCATTTTATTGGAATATCCTAAGCAAAGATAGTTGGGTGCAAAGCTGACCTGTCTATGGGAACCTGCGGGGATTGGTACATCCCAAACTAGTATGTGTGATTAAAGTTCAAAGGAACAATGTTAGCCCAAAGGTAACCTAGAAAGGCTATCCATTGTCACTTCAACAACTCTCTCTCTATATTTTAGGTTGGCTCTTCTCCAATACAAAGGGGGCTTCCCTAAGAGGAGATTGCTAAGGCTATGACAATAAAGGACAAGGTGATGTGAAGATATAGCTTAGCAAAATGTTTTGTTTAGTATAGAAAAATTAAAGAGTGATGGAAGGACCAAGAGACTAGTGCCAATCCAAACAAGGGAAGATGGAGTCAAGGGATCAATCCAAGAGGGCAAGCTCAAGTAAGGGCTAAAAACCTCTGGGGCTGCAATATGCATGCACACAAAAGACACTTAACATTGTTGAAAATGAAGGTAGGGAATACCAAGAGAGCCCATTCGATACCACATCAAAGTATGCTAATGAGGGTGTGCCATACACTATGAGATATTGGGTAAGCAACAACTCTAGAAGATGATAGATGCAAACTGATAAATCACAAGTGAGACATCAAAGGGAGAGAGGAAAAGACTTCTCACATTAAACCCTTCCAACAAGGCAGAATTTTACCCTTCTTTGGCCAATCACTAGCAAGCACTAGAAACTCTACAACCATAAGCAACAATTGAAAAGAATTAGAACATAAATCCTCACATTTATAGGAGAAAAAACCCTTACACTTCAATATGCACCAAGAAATATACAGCCATTAAGCTCAAAAGAGAGAACTCCCAAAATCCAACCATGAGAAATGAAGGAAAGAGAAAAGCCTTCCATAGCTTTAAGCTCATCTTCTTTCTACAATAAAATAACAATAAATTCCTATATCTAGCCTAGGACGGAGTAAACAAATCAAAATACTCCAACAACATGCATGAAATAAAGTGGTCAAAGCCACATGTACAAATCTCTAATACAAATGAGAGGGGTGCCTCCATCAAATGGGGGTGAATGACAAGTAGAAGCCCCAATGAATTGCCTCAAAGGCCCTCCAAGTGTAGTGCTCCAATAGAAAAGGGTCCAATAAGCAACAAACGACCCTAGAACTAGGGTTTGACTCCCTAGATCTCCTCCATATGTGAAACGACCTCCTCAAAAGACATGAAATGGGTGTAACCCTCCTATGGTGGAGTGCTCCATCATAAATGCAGGAAATGACAAGTAGGACACCTCCAAAAGTGAATGCTCCAATGAATAAGGCTCCAAGAGGTGAACACTCCAATAGGCAAGCATAGGAAGATGTGCAATGAGGGCTCTCTAACCAAAAACGTCTTACCAAATGTCATAGATATGAATGCCAACCATCATCAGTGGAGCATTCCATCATAGTGGGAAAGAAATGAGTTAAGGTGGCTCTCCAAAATGAACACCCCAACAAATAATGATGAATGAGTAAGCAACCCTCCAATGGTGGATGCCCTCATCAAAATGTGTGAATAAGTGTGAAAGCAACCTCCAAATATGGCATATGATGATGCTAGGATATCTCCAAAGGTTGTTATCACCAACCATGTAGTTTCCTGTGTGAGGTGGATCCGGGATGGATGGTAGAGGGGCAAGCAACTAAGGGGGTGGAACCAAGACTGCCTAGACTCCCAAATGGATGGTTGTCATGCCAATCAAGACAATCTTCACTTTATGTTATCTAAGTCCAAGACAACAACAGGGGAGACTCGGATCTACTCCCGACAGGAGAGATCAGACCTAGACACCAGAACAAAACAAATGTGGCTTTGAGGTACGTAAGGTGTAAGGTAAATGGAAACCCTAGCTCTAGGGTTTAGGTTTTAGCAACTGATGGAGATGACCACTGTCTTGGGAAACATAACTGTGACAAGGTGAGCAAGGACAGAGTTGGGACTGTCTAGTACCAAGGAGATAGACTCAATGAAAGATATGAAAGTATCAGGTAACTTGAGTTATCAAGAAAATGTTGACAAAGAGAACGGGAGTAAGGTCAATTTAGGGCTAGCGCTAGAGATAGGAGATCAGTGCCTTTCGTGCATTGGGCAATGGAGTCAGTATCAGCACAACGTTTCAGTGAACCCACCTGGGATATACCCTAATCTATGGACCCAGAAAAGGATTTGGCTCGAAAGATTCAGGTTACAGAAAAATCAACAGAAGGAGGGCTAGCGCTAGGGTTTGGAGAGGCAGATCTGCAGATCTAGAGCCACCAGGAGACTATCTAGTATCAACTCAGCGTTGGAGGGGAAATGAGATCAGGATGGCTCGATCTACAAACCCAAGTCATAAAACTGCAGGAAAAATCAGATCTAGAAAAGTCAAAATCTGATGAGGGGGGCTAAGAGGCTGAAAGTCAGTTTTTCAGATCTAAGGCAACCTGGCAGGAACTAGCTCAGCGTTGGGGGTGTTCTGAAGTGCTCAAGCCCTGATCTACCAGCCTAGCCTGTCAGATTTTCAGAAAAAGTAAACTCCGGAAAAGTCTAGTTTTCAGTGAAAGCGCTAGGGTTGTTTTCAGTCTAAAACTCAGATCTAGGTCAAACTGCCATGAATCTGGACAGCGTTGACGGTGATTTGGACTGTGTGGGACCCGATCTATCAATCTATGAAGTTAGAAATCAGAAAAAGTCAAAACCCTAGCAGGTCAAATTTTCAGTGGGGGCGCTATGCAGTTTTCAAGCTAAAAATCAGATCTAGGTCAAACCAGCAGGAATTTGACCAACGTTGCAGTAGATTCAGTGAAGGGGAGGCCCAATCTATGAAACCCAGTAGTGGTTTGGCCAAAGATCGGACGGTTCCCAGATTTAGTACTTTTTAGGGTTTTTTAGTATTTTAGGGATTTTCAGAAAAATGGAAGGAAAAGCAGGTACAATGGATTCAGATATGTTAAAGAGAAGAGAGTTACCTGTTGGATCGTACCTGCAAATGCTTGTAGAAGTCTTAACAGTGATGATCCTTGCTATCCCGATCAATTCTAGAAGATCCAAGTGATTTCTATGACGGATGTAAGCCCCAAACCACCAATGTGTCCCCTACCCTGCATGAGCAAACGTCAATAATATCAGATTTGCCAATACAAGATAAAGAAACCAAATGCTATAGAAAAGTAAAACGAAGTAATCATAGATCACAATGAAACTAATGAAAACCCCCTAATCCAAGACGAAGAAAACTAAACGAGTTGAGGTCCCCCTGCAAAAACGCTTCAGCCAAAATGCCCTCTTGTAGACAAGACAGTGATAGCAGAAAAATATAGATCTCACATGAATTTCCACAATGCTAGGAAGCAGAAGACTATCCAATCACCATTTGAGAACATCAGATGCAAAGCAGATCCAGAAAATATCCATAGAAAAATCTTTCTATTATTCAGATCCCAGAGCCAAAGACCCTTTACAAATGAAAAGTTCTCTCCTTTAAATAGAAATGAGAGAACCACAATCATAACCGAATCCTAACCACTTTCAAAACGAGTGGCTAAGATTAAAAGATAAAATGTTCTAATCAATGGTTGAGATGAGCTCAACATACAATACATGGATCAATATAACCATAAAGTACCAAAGTGGACTAAATCACCCATAAAGAGGGTACCGCACTCAACAAGAAATAAATGAAGCACGTGGTGGGTCCAAGGAGTGTTGACTAACTCCCTCTGAGTGTCCCCATGGCACAATAAAATAATATAATATTTAAATTCCTTGAATTTGTGCCTCCTTGAGGAAATTGTGAGCCTCCAAAAAGCTCCAGAAAATAATATAAAAATGCCCAAAAATAGGTGTGGGCCCTATCAGGTGCTGCAACTGCTGGAGAAGGTGTGGAGGACATCACTCTCATCATCATGACTCATCCCATGTCATTTCCTTGCCTCAGTAGCCCAAATCGATTTCTTCAATAGCCATTTAATCATTTTTTAATTTGCCTCGAGAAACGTGAACCTGCCAAAACAGCCTCTTAGGGTGCCTACGTTTTCAAACTGAGCCCACCAAGTTTTCTGGGATGGGGGTACTATGGTACAAACAAGTGGTTGCACCCCTATGTTCCATACAACGCCCTAGGAGATCCAAATAAAACATCTCCCTGCTCAGACACATCATCCTGTGAAGCAAAACTGCATCAAAAAGGTAAAATGAGCCCAATCATCTCTGCAAGTGCCCGAAACTGAAAATAAACTGTCTCATTAGACTCAGAGAGTCCAAATCCATCTAGGGTATATACTCATACCCCTCACAGGTCTCTACCTGATCATCAACCATATCCAATAAACAATATAACCATCTGTAAATGATCAGACACCAATAATAACTCAGATTATCATCCATCTGATGCAAGTGTTAAAAGGCTAAGACATGCTCTACAACTCATTCAAGCAACAATCACAACAAGTAGCAGTCATTTCACTGGCGGTACATCAACCAATACATATATAAGGCTTTATTTATTATTACTCAGACTAGACTTTCAGGACTATACTCATTTCATAGTTGTAGTCAATTTGTTAGTGAAGGGTGAAGGATGAAATTGACAAGGCTAAGGCAAAGGATGACTTCCTACTTAACATCATGACACTTTGGATATGGAAAGGAAATACTCACTATAACCAATGCCAGACAAACAACAGCACAAGGAATGGCAGTGCCTCACAAATGGTTGAGTTGTTTAGAGAGTGCTTATTCAACTTAGGCATCATGTCTACATCAAGTTAGATCCAAGTTCATTAGGACCATCAATTTTATTTCCATGGTTTTTTTGGCCTATATGACCCTTTGGGACTTCACCAGTGCTTAAAAGCACAGCTAATCACAACTTCCATCTAGGACATATTTATATTTATAAGGTCAGCAATATTTGGATATAGCATATTTTTAACCATTGCTCTTTTGGACCTTTTCTTATACCCTTCAAGGGGTATTTTAGCATTTCATTGCTCTTGCCCTTTTTCACATATGTTAAGAAACGCAGTTTTAGCATTTTCATTTTCCATGGGTGCATATAAAATATTTCCAATGCAGGTAGTACATGAGCTTTCAGTTTTAGCCAACAACATCTCAAGTGACCAGGGAGAGTTTTGCACAGTGCCAAACATCGAGACAACCGACCAGAATGATTTAGGCATACAATCCAACTCACCAAAGGCAAGTTCTGTCACCAACTCAGAGCCAGGACACAATATAAACAGGGAGGCTTGTCCAACAAAGGTTCTAGCGGGGGAAAAGGTCATCCATGCCATAAGTCAAGAAGTCAGTCGGGTTGAAAACTAAACTGGAAGGTAATGGATGGGTGGAGATAGTGAATGATGAAGCCAACACTAGCAAGCCAAAACAATGGTGGGAATGACTACCTCTATTCTCCCTAAGGAGGGTAAAACCAATGAGTATAGATCAGGAACTTCAAAGTCAGAGTAGGGACATCAATACATAAATACAAATACATCCAAGTCCATATTATTATGACCGTCAGATCATGACACTACATGTTAATACATGTCACAAAGATGAGTATAAGAGCGATGATAACCATAACACAATATAAAAAGCTGAGTCATAATCATGCATATAATCCATTTGAAACCTCATCTGTCCAATGAGAAAGCACTGATATAAAACTGGGCATCAATAACTGCTCTGTAATGACTAAATGGCTACATCGGTCCTCAGATCTGAGTGTCTTGAGACTCAGTCCTGACATGGGAGAGTACAATAATCCACCAATACAATAATGAACCGTCAAAACTACTCATCTCAGCATCTCATATGTAAGAGATCTGGCTGAAAAATGTACTGTGTCTGAAAAATAGAATATGGTAGCCTAGCTACTATATATGTGATAACAAAGGTGAACACTACAATGAATATGGCATTACACCCCATGTGGAATGCTTCCAACAGTGGACGCTACCTTCTTTTGACCTCATCAATGGTCAAGACCTCAAAACATGTGTTGAATGTCCACAAATTAACCCACTCAATCTCCAACGTGCCATCTCATCAATATATATGTGGAAGATAGATCCATGAAACAAGGAGCTCATCAACCAATAACTAAAGCATCAATCCCAAAATAAGGCATCCACAATAGTTTCCCAACTCCATGAGGAAGGGGATGGCTCCTTCTATAATCTCATAGCATGCCTCCACACATGTTAGATATAGAGAAACAAGGAGAGTGTTCCACCAACAATGATAGCCAATAAGACCAAGGTGCCATCCAAGTGATAAAGGAAAGAGCGCTCCAATAGGAATGGTAGTTAAACATGTCATGATTCTAACCAAGGGTTAAGGGCCAAGGTAATTCCAATGAAACGTGTCCTATATGCCACCAAACATGCTCTAGGAGGAGGATGCTCTATGCAAAGTCACCCAAACATCCTCAAGCATGAAATACATCATATGAGCAAGAGCGCTAGGCAAGAAAGGCTTCCACGTGTCGCCATATCATCCATTTAAGCCGACCACATCATGGACACATGCCAAATAAGATAGAGCGCTCACATGGACAAGCATCCAAATGTCACATCATCATGTAAACAAGCCAAGCACTCCATGTATAATGATAGTGCATGTGATCTAGATGCCACATCAAAATCAAATCACTAGGGCACTCCACGTGTGATCCATGTGTCATAAACAAGTGCAAAACCACCCATATGAGAGCACAAAACATCACGAAAGGACACATCATGAAGATCCATCAACCATCCACATGCTAGAACTGTTACATTTCCCAAACCCTAGATGACTACTATCTTTATGTTCTCAACTAAATACAAGCTGTTATCTAATTAAGGACATTAAATTCTTTCACAGAGTAGTAATCACATATATAGTTGGAAAGTAAGCAACAAAAGAAAAACACAATACATAGATAATTTACTCCTTCAAATCAACCTTTCATTAATAATTCAAAGCTTACAAGGAAACCTCCACATACTCTCAATCTAACAATGGTGTGGTACGCTCAAATGGAAATTTGCACTTACCGAGGAAAATTGCCTTCCAAAAACTAAGAAAACAACTTCTTGTTTACTGCCTAATACACAATCCATCTGTATGATTATACAAAATTGTCCATACAACCATATGGACCTGCACACTCCTCTTTGTCTGGTCGTTGAACTTGGCTCATCTCCATCAATCTAACTCTACTCCATAGATGAAATAAATCGCCTCTCGACCAAACCGTGTTTAAGTGAATAATGAATGTGTCTTAACCTTCTTGACTTGTCTTTATACTTCATTTAAAACCCTAATCTACCAAAACCCTAATCTCTTAGTGAGATGCATGATTGAGAATAGTCTAAATCACTAATGTACTAAAAATACACTTTATTCGACTCAAAATCTAAATATAAGACTTTCACTTTATTGCTAGAGTGAATTACAAAATAGAATTGACTGGAACAATTTCTTGCACATTTGACACTAAACTTGTGCAAAAGTTCTTGTCTGAGCTACAATTTTCAACACAACTTAGCAAGGAAGGAATTCTGCACCAATCCAAGTTTGTCTCTGAATGCTTCAAACATCCCTTTTGCTAAAGGTTTGGCCAAAATATTAGCATTCTATTGATATGTGGGTACATACTTGAGCTTTACCACTCCCTTCTAAATCATGTCCCGAATGAAGTGATATCTAATCTCAATGTGCTTGGACCTATCATGAAAAAATGGATTCTTAAAGAGTTTGATACAACTTTGATTATCACAGTAAATCATTGTGGGATCCAACTCCTGATCAAGTAAACCGACAAGTAACTTGCAAATCCAAATGGCCTCACAACTTGTTGTACTAGTTGCCATATACTCTGCCTCTGCTGAACTAAGTGCCACGGAATTCTACCTTTGGATGAACCAGGATATGATCGTTGAACCCAAGCTAAAGCAACACCTTGAGGTTCTCTTCCTATTTGATGCACTACCTGCCCAATCTGAGTTTGTATACCCTTGCAACTTCACTGCACCATCTCCCAAATATTTCATCCCATACTCCACTATGCCCCTCAAGTATCTAAGCACATGGTTTGCTGCTACCCAATGCTCCTAGCTTGGCTCCACCATGAATTGACTCAAGTTATTCACTGCAAAACATACATCTAGCCTAGCGTTGACCAAATACATCAAGGAACCTATCAACTGCCTATACAACGTGGGATCCACCATATCCAAATATGAAGTTGCTACCTTCTTCAAATTAGTGATCATAGGCATTGCCATAGGTTTGCAGTCCTCCATCTAAAATCCCTTCAAGATCTTGTCTGCATACTTACCTTATCTAAGGAAAATCTCCCTTGATCTCTACCAAACCTCAAACCCCAAGAAGTAATGCATCACACCAACGTCCTTCATCTCGAACTCAACTGCCATATTTGCCTTACACCTTGGGATGAGCTTCTCTAAACCTATAAGAAGCAGGGCATCTACGTACATCACCAAAACAAGCAAATCTACCTCAACAAATATGAAAGTTAAGTTGGGATCTGCTTCAATTTTGGTGAAGCCAATACTCTGCAGGTATCCATCAATCCTAGAATACCATGCTCGCAGTGCCTGCTTGAGTCCATACAAGGCCTTTTTCAATCTTCAAACATGGGATTCCTTCCCATTGATCTCAAAGGCATGAGGCTGATTTATGTACACTTCTTACTCAATTGTCCCATTAAGGAAAGTTGTCTTCACATCCATCCAATGTATCTTCCATTCCATAATGGAGACTAAAGACATCACTGCTCTAATGAAAGTGTACCTGGCGATTGGAGCAAAAGTATCCTCGTAGTCTACTCCCTCTTTCTGGGGGAACCCCTCTTGCCACAAACCTCGTTTTGTACTTCTCTATGTTGTCCTCTACCACATGCTTGATCTTGTAGAGCCACCTGGAAGTCACTATTGATTTCCCCTTCGATCTAGGCATAATGTCTCATACATCATTCTTCATGGTGGAGATGTACTGCACCATGGCATCCCTCCAAACCTACTAGTTTGTAGCCTCTTGAAAACTAGAACACTCAGAATGTATGATGCTACTCATCAACACCATGTAGTTTGGAGACTTCTTCAAAGATTTGCTCTTCCCGAATGAACTTCTAGGAGCCTCAACATGCTCCGAGTGAAACATTGAGGTCTCTTAATAGAACTAGTAGGAGTTGGTGGCTCCTCTTCTACACCTAAAGGTTATTGCCTTGAACTGGAAATCGTTGGTGACCTCAGCTCATCATTTGGAGCTTCCTACTTTTCATCCTCTATCACTCGAATAGGCTCACAAGACATCATGGATCCAAAGTATTCCTCAAACTTTACATCCCTACTAACAATTGTCTTTCTATCGCCTAGAATATAGATGTTGTAGGGATTTGAAGTCTCATTGTAACCAACAAACAAGCCCTTCCTACTAGAGAGCTCCAACTTGGTCCTCTTCTCAACTGGTATATGGATATAAACTGGACAAACAAAGATACAAAAATGACTCACTTTTGGCTTCACACCAGTGAATGCCTCCTTTGGTGTCTTGTCCTCCAAAAGCTTGTGAGGACCTTGTTCTGGATGTAGACTATTGCATTGCATGCTTCTACCCATATATGGATCAGTTCTTTCTCTCTACAACCCCGATCTGTTATGGGTTGTACAAAACAATGAAATTACTATTGATTTCTACATCCTTGCAAAAATCCTTGAAACCATTGGAGGTATACTTACACCCATTGTCCAATCTCAAAACTTTGATCTTCTTCCCTATCTAGTTCTCCAATAGAAATCTGAACTCCTAAAACCTGCTAAAGACCTCATCCTTGGTCTTTAGGAAGTAGATCCAAGTTTTGCAAGAGAAGTCCCATGAAGGAAACATTGTACATGTTTCCTATGATTGATGCTACTGACATCGGTACACATACATTCGAATGCACCAAGTCTAGAATCCCCTTAAAACTATGCTCACTACTTAGGAAAGTAGCCTTGACATGCTTGCCAAGCACATACCCTCTACATACACCCTACTATTCAATGTTGAACTCTGGAAGACCTATGACTACCTCCCTCAGTATAGGCAATACAATGTGATACCATGTTGATTTATTGTCGTCAACTCTTCATATCCTCTCAATCAAAGAAGCTCTAATACCATGTTAAATTTCCCAATCCCTAGGTGACTACTGTCCTTTGTTCTCAACTAAACACAAGTTGTTATTTAATTGCGAAATTAAATTCTTTCACATAGCAGTAATCGCACATATAGTTGGAAAGTAAACAATGGAAGGAAAACAAAATGTACAAATAATTCTCCTTCAAATCAGTGTTTCATTAATAATTCAAATCTTACAAGGAAAACTACACATGTAAAACTAACAGTTGTAGAATACACTCAAACATAACAAAGTTGCACACTTGAGGAAAACTACTTGCCAAAAACTGAGAAAACAACTTGTTTGTTGCTTGTTGTACAACTTGTCTATACGAATGTACAGATCTGTCATGTACAGACGTACAAACTACTCTATGCCTGGTTATTGAACTTGGCTCCTATCTAGTGCTCTAACTCTACTCCATAGATGAAATCAATCACCTCGCAACCAAACTATCATTGAGTGAATAATTATTTTGTCTTAACCCTCTAAATTGACTTACCTTTATACTTCAACTAAAACCCTAATCTGTCAATGAAATCTGTGATTAATATTAGTCAAAATCACTAATGTCTTAAAATACACCTCATTAGACTAAACAACTAAATATAATACTTCCACTTTATTGCTATAGTGAATTACCAAATAGAATTGACTTGAATGACTCCTAGCACGTTTGACACTAAACCTATACGGAAATTCCTATTTGAGCTACCATTTTCAACAAGAACATCAACACAACATGAAGCAAAACTCTAGCATCAAGGAGCCTAGTCCATTCATAACTCCATCAACATATGACCCCTATTGAATGTGTGACAATTATCACATGTGAACACCCATGTCAAAAGTGGGGTGACAATGGTCAAGGTGGTTTTGTTGAACCAAGACAACCTTGGTCGAAGTGTGAGAATAAGGTTGATTACCTATAGAAAATACAATCAAGTGCACAAAATTATAGATTCAGATTGACGTATGAATAGGGTTGATACATCTTTGAACTAGTCGACATATAGAAGAAGGTACCACGACAAAGTTGATCTGTAGCAGAGAACCTTGGGCATGCATTGTTTAAGAAAAGTGTAAGTTTTGGTGTCTAAGGGTGAAGATAATTTATGGTGGAAACATGAAATAGAACAAAGTGACATAGATAGATTAAACATGCATAATCTATTGATAGAATTTTGAGGAATTACCATGTATGTTGTTGCAAGGCAACCAAAAACAATATTCTTAGAACAAGGATATTTTCATATTGATGTAAACAATGAGTTTGTAATTATTTTTTGACAAACATTTATTTTCAAAGCTAAAGTTTGTGATTTCTATAGTAGAGTTTATCTTCTAAACATAGAAAGATTTGGTGAATTTCGAAAGAAAGAAAGGATCCAAAGGCAGAGAGGTGATAGTGAAAGGCAAAGTAATAGAGTTGTAGACATTATGACGAAATGCAAGATAAGTTTCTTCAAGATGAATATTGAACTAAAGCGATGAATACAACACTATATTTGCTAAATAGGAGTCCCAACAAAGCAATGATAGAAGTCACACCTAAGGAGGCTTGGACCAATGTGAAACCATAGGTAAACCATTTAAAAATATTTGGTTCAATTGCTATGATCTCACCACGTAGAAAATTGTTACTTGTTGGGTATGTTGACAAAAGGAAAGAATATAGGTTTGTGGATCCTTGCAAAAATGAGATTGTTGTGAGTAAGGATGTTAGAATTATCACGTAAATCAAACACATAAAGAGACCAAGTAATAGCTTGAAAGAGCTATTGTAATATATTGCATGAAGATGAGAAAGCGAAAGCTTTCTTATAAAGGTTTACAATGAGGTCGAGTCAATCTGCTTTATGGATGTGGGATAACCGATAAAAGCAATAAAACAACTTAAGCTTTAAAACATGAAATAAACTAAGTCATAAGTGACTTTATTAAAGCCTAAGCCTAATATCTAATTGACCATTACATAAAGTAAGTTTTACATTAACACCCTCCCTTAATGGTCAATCTACTGACTACACCAAGTTTCTTTCAAAATTTTACATGTTTTTACGGACCTAATGACTTTGTGAAAATGTCTACAGTTTGGTCCTTTGTGGGACAGTATTGCAACTCAACAATTCCATCTTCTACAAGTTATGAATGAAGTGGCAATGTATCTCAACATGCTTGGTGCGCTCGTGGAAAACTGGATTCTTGGCTAGTTTTAGCACCCCCTGATTGTCACAAAGTAGGGGTGTCCGCTCTATCTGTTGCATCTTCATATCTAAAAGCATCCTCCTAAGCCAAACTACCTCATATGATCCTTTCACTGTTGCTTGATATTGTGCTTATGTCAATGAAAGTGTTGCTTCCTATTGCTTCTTGCTAGTCCATTTGACTGCACCTCTGCCAAGACTAAATACATATCTAAAGGTTAATTTTCTGTCATCCACACAACCTTGCCCAATCTGAATCTATATATCCACACAACCAAATATCTTTGCTTCTGTTGTACAAAATGCCAAAGTCAAGTGTCCCTTTCACATACCTCAAGACCCGCTTTGCTATGGCCCAATGCTCTGCTTTTGGTGCTATCATGAATCTGGAAATGAAGCTCACAACATAACTCAAATTAGACCTAGTAGCTATAAGGAATATCAAGCTACCCACAAGTTTCCTGTAGACTAACTCATTCACTGCCTCGGAATCGGTATTCGCTGAAAGTTTCGACGCTTTCTCCATAGGTGTAGACAAGATTTTGCAATCTGTCATTCTAAATTTGTCAAGCAAACTCCTGGCATATTTTGGTTGTGATACAAAAATGTTGCTACTTATTTGCCAAATTTCTACACTCATACAGTAATATAGGAGGCCTAGATCAGCCATATCAAAAGCTTTACTCATGTTTGATTTCATATGTTCGATCATTTTTGCCTCACTACCTATGATGATGATCTCATCTACATAAATTAGTAGTAGGATGATATCATTACCATCGCTTTTGACGTATAAGTTGGCATCTGAAAGACTCCCCTAGAACTCCTGCTCAACTAAGTACCTGTCAATCTTGATGTATCATGTCCTGGGTGCTTACTTCAAGCCATATAGCACCTTCTTTAATCTGTAAACAAAGTGCTCTTTCCCTGAAACCTCAAATCCCTGCGATTGATACATATAAAACTCTTCGTCCAAATCTATGTTGAGGAAAGGGCTCTTCATGTCCATCTGAAGGACCTTCAATCCATATTGTGTTGCCATAGCTAGAACAAGACGGATGGTGCTCATCTTTGTTGTAGGAGCAAAGGTATCCTCATGATCAATGCCCTCTCGCTGAGAGAACCCTTTAGCTACCAACCATGCTTTGTACTTGTCAAGTGATCCATCTGTCTTGTACTTGACCTTGTACACCCATTTGTAGCCAATGGGATTCTTCCCTGGTGGAAGTGTTGTGAGATCCCAAGTCTAATTTTTCATCAAACTTTCATGTTCAGCAGTTATGGCCTTCTCCCATTCAAGTCTCCCTTCATCTTCATCAAACACTTGTAGCTCGAATACTTCCTGAACATTGGCCATAAGAGCAAAGTTGATCATGTCGGGTTTCTGATTGCTCTTTCCTCTTGATGATTATCCCTCGATCATTTATGTTGCTCAAAGATCTTCGATGGTGTTGAGCCAACACTTGGGTAGTTGCTTGTTTGTCTCCCTAGTTGGGAACCTCCCCGCCATTAATAGGAATGAAACTTTCACTTGTGTCCTCCAAATACAGATTTGGGCTATGTGGATCATAAATTACCAAACTAAGCCTAGGAGACTCCTCAGAATAATTAGAATCTTCCTCCTTTTCAGGTGGAGTAATCTGAAACTGAACACATGAATCCTGAGCCATGATGGGTGGCTCCACGGTAATTTTGGACTCTGATGAAGAAGAATGGAATCATCCAATTTCCTCATCAACTACAACATCTCTACTGCAATTGTCTTGACTAGTTTCCACATCAATCAACCTATAAGCTTCGTGATTGTCAATGTACCCTGCAAGCATCGATTTCCTGCTCTTAGGTTCTAGTTTGGTTCTCTTCTCATCTAGAATCCATGCATATGCAATCAAAGCAAAAACCTTAAGATTGTTGAGTCTTGGCTTCCTCCAAAATCATGCTTCCTCAAGGGTCTTCTCCATCACCACCATTGTGAGAGATCTATTCAGCAGATATACTGCTTTAACCAATACCTGCTGGGAACTGACATGTTCTGCATCATACATCTGGTTATCCCTATGACTATGTTGTTTCGTCTCTCAACCACTCCATTCCGTTGTGGAGTGTAGGGTGTGGTGTATTGTCTTTATATCCCATGGTTAGCACAAAAAAATTTAACTCTTTGGAGCAAAGTTCCTTTCCATTATCAAACCTAAGAGTGGTTATTGGACAACCAAACTCTTTTTCTACTAATTCTTTGAAAATTTGAAACTCAACAAACACTTCAGATTTTAACATCACAAAAGACACCCACATCTTTCTACTATAGCCACCAACAAGTAGTAGAAAATACCCAGCACCGGTGATTGATGTCATGTTCATTGGTCCACAAATGTTTGCATAAACTAGCTGAAATACTTTGCTTGCTCTCCAAGCCTTTCCTTCATTAAATGGCATCCTGTGTTGCATCCCTTCCTAGCAAGGTCTGCATACTCACCGAATCTTCTTCTAAATATTTGAAAGTCCATCTACCAGATTTTCTCGAGCCAACTGAGAGAGGTGGGTGAGGTTGAGATGCCCATACCATTGAATCCAAAGTGTCTTGATGTTTGATCCACTCTTGATTGCTAAGGAATGCTCCTTGACTTGCCCACTCTCAACTAGTCAAAATAATCCATGGTCCTCAACACCATGCGCGATGGTTTGCTGGGTCTCTTTGTCAACTATATAACATTTATGATTGCTAAAGTTGACAGAAAGTTGGGGACAACGCCTCATAATCTGACTAACAAAGAGTAGATTAAGCTCCATTCCTTGCACATAATGCACATTGAGGAAAACAAGTATGTTTCCTCCAACAGAAATCTGAACATTTCCTTTCCCAACAACCATGTACTCTTCACCACCACCAAATACCATTGAGTCTTTGGACACACTAGAAGAGTACTCAATGAACCAATATTGCCTGTTGGTGAAATGGCGAGATGCACCTGAGTGACGAGTCGATGTACCAAGTAGATGCTCTGGGGTTAGTTGATGGTCGCTTAGCCATGAAGGCATAGAAGGTTTACTCCTCCTATGTGTGTTCTACAACATGAGCCTTCTGTTGAGGCCTTTTCCCCAGTTGGCTTTCTCATCAACCAACTTCTTTCTACAAAACTTCTTCATATGGCCAGTCGCCACAGTAGTGACAAGTGATGCTCTTCTGACTCAAGAAATCCTCTTTGTTTCCCTATCTTTTCCTCTTGCCCCATTTACCTTTTCCCTTGAAATTGGTAGTAAAGGCCTGTTCTGAACTCTCTGTCGTACTACTGCTTCCGAACCGTGTCTTCCATCTATCCTGCTGTAAGAGCTTGTTGCAAATCTCATCAAACTTCAGGTCAACATCCGTAGAAGTAATGTTCAGAGTCTCAATGAAGTGCTCATAAGAACGCAGTAAGCTTTTCAGCGTGATTACCACCAAATCTTCTTATTCCGTCTTGCACTCAATGGAGGCCAGTTGTTCTCAGATATCCTTGATCTTGAGTAAGTGCTCCTGTAATGAGGCACTCTCATCCATCGTGATAGAGAATAACATGTTCTTTAGAAAGAAGGGTCAGCCCTTATCCGAGGTCTCATGCAAATCTTTCAGTTGTTTCCAGATGGCTGCTGAAGTCTTATCGATTTGAATCTCAGGAAGCATAGCATCTATCATGGACAACTTAAGCAGCATTATTGTTTCTTTGTCTATCTCATCAAACTTATCCTGGTCTTTACCCGCAATCGTGGGGCAAGTTTCCTTACCAAGGACAATGTTACTCAAGCACCTATACTCAAAGATGGCCAACCTACATTACCTCTACATATTGTAGTTGTTGCCAAAGAACCTCTGAATCACTTCCAACATGATGTTGAGCAAAGAAGACATATTGATAAGTCACAAATGTGCTAAAAAATACTGAAAAAGAATAAAAATGTGGATAAATACCTGGAAAACCCTTCTATATTGGTTGTAGATCACTGTAGCAGGCTAGCAGCCACATATCGCTGGTCAACATGCAGATTTCTAATAAATATGCCCTCAAACAGCCCCAAAACATGCAGACCTAGACAAATCCGCTCACGAACAGCATCACAATCCCCTGATCTGTATTCAAACGACTGTAAAATCCACATAGCTCGACAGACCTGCTCTCAAACAGCTCACAAACAGTCAAATAAACTTCAAAGCAGCTCCAAAATAATTAATTTCTTCGTAAAAAACGCAATTTCAATGTCAAACTGTTTGTTCAATCAAAAACCAGCTTCAATTGATCAGATGTACGGTTAATTCTGGTTTTCACAGCTGAGAGTCACGTTCATACAGGTGTATGACCTCAAATTCCTTTTCTCGACTGATCCGTGATCCGTACACCCTAGTGGTAGATCCATGCAGCTGTTGTACAATAGTAGTGGATGTTGTACAACGACTATTGTTGACTCACAAGGGGTGCCCTCTCTCTCTTTTTTAATAAAAAATATCTGTACAATGTACATAAAAAAATCTTGGTGTACCCTCAAGCAGCGGGGGCAGCGGGGTTCTGGAAAAAAAAAGTTGACCTTGCTTCGTAATTAAAAAACAAAATAGTACCTTGTTTTTGGTAAAACTCTTTCATCTCTCTGATGTGCTACGCTAGTGATCCATTGATCTGTCTCTGTCGACAACAGTCGCTAGGTCTTCACACTCTCCACGTCTCTGAGGCTCTAACTAAGCTCTGATACCATATCACGTAAATCGAACAAATAAAGAGACCAAGTAATAGCTTGAAAGAGCTATCATAATATATTGCGTGAAGATGAGAAAGCGAAATCTTTCTTGTAAAGGTTTACAATGAGGTTAAGTCAATCCACTTTATGAATGTGGGATAGATCGATAAAAGCAATAAAACAACTCAAGCATAAAAACATGAAATAAACTAAAGTCATAAGTGACTTTATAAAAGCCTAAGTCTAATATCTAATTGACCATTATAGAAAGTAAGTTTTACTGTAACAAGAATCAATGAAAATTTTGATCTGAATCAGATTGATTATGACTGGTCTGAGGTTGACAAATCAGCAAACCTGCAAGAAATTGAAGTGCAGAAGTTTGAGCAGTCATCATGTGATGTTATGCTGCTAGCACAAGTGGAAGTAAAGCTCCAATATTCCAATGATGGAGGAGATGAAAAGCTTGAAGATGTAACGAAATTAGAGCTTCCACAATCCAAAGACTTAGGAGATGGAAGGCTTGAAGATATAAAGAGAGAAGAGCTCCCACAACCTAGTTGTGGAAGAGAAGATGAAAAACTTAAAGAAATGAACAAAAATGGAATGCTAGATAGAGAAGTGGAACCAGAGGCATTAGATGTGTTACCAACTTTTTTGTACCATAGTTGGGTTACCTGAGGAGCCGCCGGTTGACAGACTTGTTCAAAGTCTGATTCCAGTGTATCAGTTGATCCGTCTGCTTGTCTAGCCAATATTGGCTAGTCACTTTTTTATTTGAATAATTTTGACCATGGCCTCGCGGGGTTTGTAATAAAATGTGCTAGTAGGATATTTTTGAGTGGTTCGGTCTCCTGAGACGTAGAATCTCAAATAGGGTATTTCAGGGAGTTTTTTGCCCCTGACAATTATGCTTTGCCTTCAGCCGAGTATAATTGACGAGGTTTTCTCCCGCTTCCTCAAAAGCTGGAATACCCGATGTTGAATTCTAGGCCTTGGGGGGTTATTAGAGCCCAACTGAGTGTTATAAGCCTACTAGACATTATTTAGATAGATCATGGTCATGTCCTAAGTCATCTGGACACATAAAAAAAAATTGAAAAAATCTTTTTCGAACAGTGAAAAATTATTTTTTAATTTTTAATTTTAATTATTTTTCCTAAGTTTTTTGGATTAATTTTTCCATAAATTAAATGGAAAAAACCCGTTCGTGATCCAGACTCTGAATTCAGTGATTGATGGCTCTAACCTTAAGCCAAAAATCATTCTTGATCAGCCAACCAGTTAGAACCAGCTTTCAGATCAGCAATCGGACACATAATGCATTTTTACTCAAGAAAGTCAGTTTTGAGTAAAAAAATGATTTTTATTAAAAAAATGATTATTTTGGAGAAAACTAAAACTCTCCAAATTAATCCAAATTCAGTCAAATAAAAGGCTAAATGACATCTCATGGAACACTTGTGATGATTGGAGTTATCATAACTCAGCTTCAGTCATCATTAAGAGAGCAATTAATTTATTATCAGTTATCAAACATGTCAACTCCAGCTAAAGATGAGATGGGGAGCTCTCATTGGTCCGATGATTTGATCGAGGTGAAAACTGAAGCTTACACCATCAGTAGGCTTCCCAGACCTAACAAATTAGGTTTCCAGACCTAGCAGGCAGCTTTCCCATGCAGCAGGGTTGGTTTTTTGGTTTTAGGGTCTTAGCACTCTCTCATTTGTTAAATAGAGGCTATTTCAGCTCTATTGAGTATGGATTTTTGTGTAGAGAAACTCTGGTGAAACTTTTGTAATTGTTTGTTGCTTCTATGCAACCATTGGAATAAAATTAAGGCTTTGGAGGCTCATGTGGTGTGATTCTTTGGATGATTGCACTTGATGGATGAGGTGATGATGTTTTAATGATTTTCTTTCTTGTTTATTTGAGATTATGATGTTATGCTTTAGAAGGCTTCTGTAAGCACATAAGAACAAGTATTTGCGGTTTGCAAGTTAGCTGTTTATTGATTTACTTCTAGAATTTAAAAAAGAGCATTGTTTTATTCAATTGTAGTTCATGCTCTTCTTTATTTCAATTTGTGAACAATACATGATCTAATCTTTGTATGGCAAGTCTATGAGTGTTATTTTGCAGATCCTTCCATCCAACCAAGCAGAAGTTCGAGCTCAGCCGCATCTTCTTCTCTTGGAGTCAAGTACGTTTTTCCGGTAATTGCATGCTTCATGAGATCCAAGTGTTTTAAAAAGATCCACAGGTTTGACCATTCTCTCCTTGCTTTTATTCATCATTCAAATTAAAAAATCTTTATTTTCTTGGGATTAGGGCATGTTTGGGCTAAAGTGAACATTCATTCACTTAGCCTTTGCCCCGGTTGGCTGCCCTGTGCTTTATTTTCAGCCTTTTAGGCCTTTTATTTGCAGCATTTCCTTCCTTTACTTCGCTGTCCACTTTTCCCCACTTTTTGCGCTTTTGGACAGCCCTCTTTTGCCTCCTTTTTCCAATTTTTGCAGCCCCTTTCCATCCTCTTTTTGGGCCATCTTTTGGGTTGTATTTTCAGCCTTTTAGGCCTTTTATTTGCAGCATTTCCTTCCTTTTGTTCGCTGTCCACTTTTCCCCACTTTTTGCCCTTTTGGACAGCCCTCTTTTGCCTCCTTGTTCCACTTTTTGTAGCCCCTTCCCATCCTCTTCTTGGGCCATCTTTTGGGCTGTATTTTCAACCTTTTAGGCCTTTTATTTGCAACATTTCCTTCCTTTTGTTCACTGTCCACTTTTCCCCATTTTTACCCTTTTGGACAGCCCTCTTTTGCCATTCTGTTTCCACTTTTTGCAGCCATTTTCCATCATTTTCTTCAACCATCTTTTGGGTTGTACTTTCATCCTTTTTCACCCTCATTTTGCAACCCTCTTTCTCTGATTTACAGCCCTCTTTCTCACTTAGTTTCCATCCTTCTTTTGACTTGCCTTTTGCTCTCTTTCCACCCCTCTTTCACCCCTCTTGCCTTGCCTTTTTCTTGCCTCTTTTCTTCCTTCTTCTTGGTGAGTAGAGGTAATGCACATGGAGCAATGAGTTTGGGGATGGGTGTAGAGAGGAGAATGAGCGTAGGTAGTGAATGGCCAAATGCCCGAAATTTGGTCAATGACCAAGCTTCTAGAGGGACAATAACATAGACCAAATAATATCTGAATTTATGGCCAAAGACCAGATCAAGGAGCCGATCTGGATCTAATACCAAATGAAACGACAAAATCGTTTCTTTAATGAAATAACCAGCACAAATAATCCAGATTACAATAATCCATGAATAATAAAATATATGATTGATAAGATAAGTGGTGATTTACAATGAGAAAATGATATTTATATAAATACCCATGCAAGGGTTTGCCTTGGTGATGAGACGCCACCTTTCATAAGGTGCCTCCTCATTTGCCTTTTCATTTAATTATTAAATTAATTTATCAATATTATTAATGCTTATTTATTATTTATTTTGTTCATTATGTTATCACCAACCTTGTAGTTGCCTATGTAAGATGGATCCAGGATGGATGGTAGAGGGACAAGCAACTAAGGAGGTGGAACCAAGATTGCCTCGACTTCCAAATGAATGGTTGTCACACCAATCGAGGCAGTCTTCACTTTATGTTATCTTAGCCCAAGACAACAAAGGGGGAGACCCAGATCTACTCTCGACAAGAGAGATCGGACCTAGACACCAGATCATATCAAATGGACTAGAGGTACGTAAGGTGTAAGGTAAGTGGAAACCCTAGATCTATGGATGACATCACTAGGTGGACCAAGACTTTGGATTAGGGCTTTGGAAGTATTAGGTTTGATCCAAGTTGGGACACAGGTGACCTATGAGGCAAATACTAGATCTAGGGTTAAGGTACTAGCAACAGGTGAAGATATTAACTGCCTTAGGAAACGTGACCAATACAGAAGAGGTGAGAATGGGATTGGGGCTATCTAGTACCGATGGATAGACTCAAAGGAAAATATGACAATGTCAAAGCACCCGAGTCACTAAGAAAAAGTCAGAACGCAAGAAAAAGAGGCCAAAGAGGGGGTAGCGCTAGGGTTGGAGATCAGTGCCTTTTAGATCTAGGGCAATGGAATCACTTTCTGCCCAGCGTTGGAGTAGACCCACCTGGAATTTAACCCGATCTACAAACCCAAGAAAGCAGTTTGCCAAAAAAAGTCAGATCACGGGAGGAACTAGCAGCATGGAGGATAGCGCTAGGGTTGGGATGTTAGTTTTTCAGATCTAGGGCAAACCAACCACTTCTAGCTCAGCGTTGAGAGAGATTCATGTAGGAACAGACCCGATCTATGAAACCCAGAAATGGTTTGCCTTGAGATCAAGCGGTCTGATTTTTAATATTTTTTGGTTTTTTTATATTTTTAGGGTTTTGAGTAATAAAAATGGAGTATGCATGTCAATGGATTGAAACCATGGAAGAAGATCACTAACTTGTAGATCTTACTTGGAAAACCTTGTAAATGCCTTGATGATGATGATCCCTGCTATCCCGATCAATTTAAGAAGTTTTGAGTGAGTTCTAAGTCCAACGTTTTGTCCCAAGAAGCCAATGCGCCCTCTCTCCTGCACAACAAACGTCAACCATATCAGATTTGCTGCATCATGAGAAAAAAGCAAATGCTACAGAAAAATAGGAAGATGAAATCATAGATCGCATTGATACTAATGAAAACCACCTGATACAAGCGAAGCCAATCCAAACGAGTTGAGGATCCCCTGCAAAAACGCCCAAGCTGAAGTCGCCCTCCTGTAGACAAGACAAAGATTCCCAAAAAAATATATAGATCTCACAACAAATTCCCGAATGCTAGGAAGAAAAATATTTTCCAATCACCATCGAAGAACACCAGATGCAAAGGAGATCCAAAAATATCCACAAGAAAAGTTTTTCTATTATCCAGATCCAAGAGCCAAAGACCCCTTACAAATGAGAAGCTCTCTCCTTTAAATAGGAATGAGAGAACCAAAATCCTAACCACTTTTCAAATGAGTGGCTTAGATTAAAAGGCACAAATGTTCTAATCAATGGTTAAGATGAGCTCAACATACCATACATGGATCAATCCAATAATATAATATAAAAGTGAACTAAATCACCCTAGGAGAGGGGATCACACTCAACAAAAAATAAATAAAGCACATGGTGGGTCCAGGGAGTGTTAACTAACTCCCCTAAGGTGTCCCCATGGCACAATAAAAATAATATAATTTTTAAACAGTGAAATTGTGCCTCCTTGAGGAAATCGTGAGTCTCCAAAAGCTCCAGAAAATAATATAATATGCCCGAAAAAATGGATGTGGGCCCATCCAAGTGCTGCAACTACTGGAGAAGAAGTGAAAGACATCACCCTCGTCATCAGAACTCATCCCATGCCAATTCCTTGCCTCAGTAGCCCAAATCGAAATTTTCAGTAGCCATTTGAATTATTTTTTATCTGCCTCGAGAAACGTGAAGTGCCAAAAACTGCCTCCTAGGGTGTCTGCGTTATCCAACTGATCCCACCAGGCTCTATGGGAGGGGGGTAATATGGTACAAAGAAGTGGCTGGACCCCCCATACCCCATACAACACCCTAGGAGATCTATCAAAATCATCTCCCTGCTCAGACATGTCATCCAATGAAGCAAAACTGCACCAAAAGGGTAAAATAAGCCTGATCATCTCTGTAAGTGCCCGAAACTGAAAACAAGTTGTCTCACTAGACTCAAAGAGTCCAAATCCATCTAAGGTATATACTCATATCCTATCCAGGTCTCTGCCTGATCATCTCCAATATCCAATAGACAAAATAATAACTTGTAAATGACCAGATACCCAATAATATAACTCAGCCTGACATCCATCTGTTGCAAGTGTTAAAAAGTTAAGACATGCTCTACAAATCATTTAAGTAACAATCATAACAAGTAGCAATCACCTCACTGGCAGAACATCAACCAAATACATATATAGGCTTTTATTAATTATAACTCAGACTAGACTTTCAAGACTATACTCACTTCATAGTTGTAATCAATTTGCTAGTGAAAGGTGAAGGCTAAAATTCACAAGGCTAGGACAAAGGATGACTGCCAACTCAACACTGTGACACTTTGGATATGGAAAGGGGATACTCACTATAGCCACATGCCGAACAAACAACAACAAGGGGGGTGCCAGTGCCTCACAAATGGGTGAGTTACTTCGAAGGTGCTTACTCTCCTTGACAAATGCTCACAATCCAACTCAATAAAAATAAGGCCAGCAATCCTTTGATATAACTTTCAGGAACCATTGCTTTTTTGGGCCTGTGATTTTCCATAGCCTTGGTCCACGTATTTTTTATACGAATTTTTATTATTTAGGCTTTATGCATTCATGTATGTTGAAAAACACTACTTTTCATGAATGTTTTAAGATATTTCATTGCAATATTTTTCAAAGCCAATTTCATTAGGTTTAGCCTTGCATTCACATATGTTTACAAACACTACTTTTCATGAATGGGATTTTTTCATAAGATATTCATTTCATTTCCAAATACATTGTATTGATGGCAGCGCTACTTGTTTTAGGCAAGCAAACACATCCTAGGCAACTCATAGCCGAGATACAAATGAACAAGGAAGCTTGACCAACAAAGGCTCTAGCGAGAAAGGTCCTCCATGCCACAAGTCAAGTACAAAGTCGGGTTAGAACATAACTGGAAGGTAATGGATGGGTGGAGACAATGAATGATGAAACCAACACTAGCAAGCCAGAGTATGGTAGGAATGACTACCTCTATTCTCCCTATGGAGGGTAAAACCAATGGGTATAGATCAAGAACTTTCAGGTCTGAGTAAAGACATCAATACATAATAACAATACATCCAAGTCCACATATTTATATGACCGCCATATCATGACACTAAATGCCAATACATGTCACAAAAATGAGTATAAGAGCACTGATAAGCATAACACAAGATATATAAGCCGAGTCATAAACATGCAAATAATCCATCTGAACCAACATCAGTCCAATGAGAAAACACTGATACAACTCTGGGCATCAATAACTGCTCTGCAAATGGCTAAAATGACTACATCAGTCCTCAATCTGAGTGTCCTGAGACTCAGTCATGGCATGGGAGAGTACTATAGTCCATCAATCAAAATCATGATCCATCATAAATGCTCATCTCAGCATCTCACATGTAGGGAAGTTGGCTGAAAAATGTGCTGGAATCTGAAAAATAGAATATGGTAGCCCAGCTACTATATATGTGATAACACATTACATAAAGATAAATTACATAGGTTCTAGGGATGACACATGGCTTCATAGGGTTATTCTCCCATAGAAACACCCTTTCCTCTTCCCCTCTTAGGTGCTTCCCTACACAGCATCTTGTTCCTTTTAGATTATTTTTCAGCATAATATTTGCATAGCATGAGTCATCATGACAAGCCACCACATGGCCCAATAGATACATCTATATTATACATGCTTAGACATTCACTAGTGGGGCCTTGGCCTTGAGCAATATTATCCACTAAGTTGCAGATAGGTGGATTTCCAATGATCTGTTAAAGACTTGAATAAATCAATTGTTCATCACATGTGTTTTGAGATCCAGCAGGCCAATCAGTGCCCCTTTCTTTTTTTCTTTTTTTAACCATGTTCATACCCTGCGGGAAATTGTAATAAATGACTTAACATGATAAAATTATGTAAAAAGTTTGGCTTTCCTGGGACTTAGTCATTAATACTTTAGTCTAGGGTGTTTTTTCCTTGAGAATTATATGACTTTTTTAATGACTTTTAATTTTTGAGTGTTTCACCCGCTCCTCCAAAGCTAGAGTAAATGTCTTGGTGGTTAGGCCTTAGGAGGTTATTGAAACCTATGTGTCAATGTATATTACCATGCTAATCATTATTTTTGAGTCATACGAACATGTGCTAGGTCTCCCTAGGTTAATTTTTCATTTTTGGAAAAAATATTTGTTTTCCATAAAATCAAGTTATTTTAAATGTTTTAAATAAAAATATTCACTAAGTCATAAAAGTGTGGTCTAGAGGCAGAATTTTCCATGGGGATACTCGTTTTCTAACCTAGAGCATCCACCTTACCCATAGACCCAGTTAAGAATTAAAATTTGTGATTATTAATCACCTATTTTTATTTTTTCTCAAAAAGTGAATAAAAGAGGCCAAAAAATGGAGAAAATAAAGAATTCGGCAACTTCTAAAACCTTATAAACATGTCGGAAACATGTTTTATGAGATGAAAAAGTTAAGTGGAAACATTCCTAAGGTTTCTAAAACGCTCTAGAATGTTTTTCTCAACAAATAAAGGCAAGATTATTTTTCTTCTCCAAGTGGGGTGCATTTCCTCATAGGGAGGGTGCAACTCTCAAGAAAAGATAGCAATTTGTAAGATAAAGCAAAGTGGTTGAGTTAGGAATTGAAAGAAAGTTGATCTTCAGCCTTTTCCAATCCATTACAACTCATGCCAAGTTGTGTACAAATCATCAAGTGTCCTCGCTTGGCAAGTGCGCCCCACCCCCCTTGGCCTAGTGAGGAGTGGCCTAAATGAAGGAGTCAAGATCAGGTGATAGTACCTGACTCGAGACTTGCCCCCATGGACGCACCAAACAACTTAAAGATTTCTATTGTGTTTTCCCTCAGGTGCGTGTAAGGAGGCAACATTTTTGGCGTCGTTGCCAGGAATAAATATTTTTATTCCCAGGTTACGACTTTTCTTTTTTGTTTTGTTATGATTAGAGTAGATCTTTATGTTTTCATCTGGAGACTCCACTAACCTTTTATTTTATAAAATTACAAAGAAAAGAAAAAAGTAGAATTTTTGTGAAAGATTTATGATGCATATTTTTCTTTTCACATAGCGACTCCACTGAAGGGATAAACCCCTTGTTTCTCATAAAAATTGTTGAGATTGATTGTGTGTAGAGAGTCCATGCAAACAGTAAGATTTTATATACTCAGTATTTGATAGATACACTCTTTCAGTCTCAAACGTTCCCCGTGATAACTAATTTTTTATATGGATGATAAAAGGATAGAAACTGTTGCTCGAATCTCCCATGCATATTCTCCCATTGACTTCTTTAAGATCCCTGGATTTCCTAATCGTTGTGATGGTAAAAAGACATAATTTCCCCTTCCATTCTTTCGAGGGCATGATAATGATCACTCAGCGAGATTCCACGTTGTGATGTTCCTTTCACGTATGAGTGACTTCAACAAACGTCATGAGGATCATATGTTGTCGATGTTTGCTTATTCTCTGCAAGGGGATGCTTCCTGTTGGTTACATGAGGGCCTTCCTGATAAATCTATTACTTCCCTTGAAAACTTCTTTGAGATATTTCTGAAGCAGTGGCATTATGATGGAAATGATACTGAATTATTCAATATCGAATCATTCATTAAAACTAATATGGCTTACTTCTTTCCTTGGAAAGAATATCATGTGAAAGATCATGAGTTACCTAGTATCAACATGGTATAAAATACTCAATGTTCAGAAATCCACAAGGTTGGGCATGAAGAGCCATTTATTGGAAATAGTATTGAAGACCCTCCTCATGTCACATCAACAGAAGATTGGGGATGCTTTCATGATTATTTCAATGATGATGATCACATTGGTGGCCCAGATCTAACTCAAGAAGAAACCATTACGGAAGCTTATAATGAAACTTATGATGAAATCTGTAATATATATGATGGCACTCTTTCCTGGTCTCGATATAATGATGATAGTTTGGAAGGTTTACTTCCTTGTGACCTTTTTTCTTAAGATAATTGTGACTAGGATGAGGTCAAAGTATAGCTTGGAGCATGATGTGAGTGATGAAGAATCCATTATGTCTAACGAAAAGTGAATATTAGTCCTATCCAAGCCTCACCATGATCAGTGTGATGGTGTAGTTGATCTGCCTCATCATCTCAATTTGTATATTAGTCCTATCCAAGCCTGGATATAAGGAGCTTGTGCGAGCACCTACCAGTTTGAAAAACAATTTGATGACATTATTCATGCCTATGATGCCCCATCCAGCCCGCCCATTCTGGATCACCATGCGGGTTTGCATTTTCTAAATAGTGTATCCTTACTTTGGCCGGTAACCAAAGACAAGGAAAATTTTGTTTGTATTAACAAAATGCTTAGGTGGCTACATTGCATTTTTTATTACATTTAACTTCTTATGTTATGCTTAGAGTAGGAAAATAAGCTCCTCAAAATCAACATTTACTTTCTGCATTTTTCTTTTTGTACTGAGGAATAAATAACGTTTTATTTGGTTAAGTTTTTTGTTGAATAATGCAACTTATGGTTCATTTGGTTTTATATAAACCTTGTGCTACTAAGGTTTATCTTGTCAAGTTGACATGTTTTTACAGATTTTAGAAGCCAAAGATTCTTGTGTTCTTGTATGCTCTCCTTGCCTAAGGACCAAATCGAGCATATGTCCTGCAGTTGGAGCCAAATGTTATCCACTAAGCTACACATAGGTGGATTTCCAACGAGCTGTCAAAGACTTGAACAAATTAATTGTCCATCACATGTGTTTTGAGATCCATCAAGACAATCAGTGGCCCTTTCTTTTTTATTTTTACCCTACGGGGAATTGTAATAAATGACTTAGCATGATGAAATTATGTAAAAGGTTTCATTTTCCTAGGATTTAGTCATCAATACTTTACTCTAGGGTGTTTTTTCCTTGAAAATTATATGTCATTTTTAATGACTTATATTTTTCGAGTTTTTCACCTACTCCTCCAAAGCTAGAGTAAATGTCTTGGTGGTTAGGCCCAAGGGGGGTATTAAAACCTATGTGTCGATGTATATTACCATGCTAATCATTATTTTTGAGTCATATGAACATGTGTTACGTCCCCCTAGGTTTATTTTTTATTTTCGGAAAAAAAAAACATATTTGTTCCTGTAAAATCAAGCTTATAGTTATTTTTAATGTTTTAATTAAAAATATTCAATAAGTCATAAAAGTGTGGTCTAGGGGCGGAATTTGCCATTGGGGTGCTCGTTTTCTAACCAGGAGCACCCACTTTACCCACAACTCACTTTAAAATTAAAATTTGTGATTATTAATCACTTTTTTTAATTTTTCTCAAAAAGTGAATAAAAGAGGCCAAAAATGAAGAAAATAAAGAATTTGGCAACTTCTAAAAACTTAGAAACATGTTGGAAACATGTTTTATGAGTTGGAAATGTAAAGTGGAAACATTCCTAAGGTTTCTAAAACACTCTGGAAAGTTTTTCTCAGGAAATAAAGGAAAGATTATTTTTCTTCTCCAAGTGGGGCGCATTTCCTCATGGGAGGGTGCAACTCTCAAAAAAAGATAGCAATTTGTAAGATAAAGCAAAGTGGTTGAGTTAGGAATTGGAAGAAAGTTGATCTTCAACCTTTTGCAATCCATTACAACTCATGCCAAATTGTGTACAACTCATCAAGTGTTCCTGTCTCTTGGCAAGTGTGCTCCACCCCCCTTGGCTCTGTTAGGAGTGGCCTAAGGGGAGGAGTCAGGATCAGGTGACAGTACCTGACTCGAGACTTCCCCCAAGGACGCACCGAGTAGCTTGAAGATTTCTACTACATTTTCCCCGAGGTGTATGTAAGGTGGCAACATTTTTGGCGCCTTTGTCGAGGATAAATCTTTTTATTCCCGAGTTACGACTTTTCTATTTTCTTTTTTGTGTTCTACTTTGTTTGATGAATGATTAAAGTAGATCTTTATGTTTTCATCTAGTAACTCCACTAACCTTTTATTTTATAAAATTACAAAGAAAAGCAAAAAGTAGAATTTTTGTGAAAGATTTATGATGCATATGTTTCTTTTCACATGGCAACTCCACTGAAGGGATAAAACCCTTGTTTCTCATAAAAAAAATTGAGATTGATTGTGTGTAGATGAGTCCATGCAAACAGTAAGATTTTAAATACTCGTTATTTGACAGATCCACTCTTTCAGTCCCAGACGTTCCCCATGATCACTAATTCTTGATATGGATGATAAAAGGATAGAAAATGTTGCTCGGATCTCCCGTGCATATCCTCCCATTGATTTCTTTAAGATCCCTGGCTTTCCTAATCATTACGATGGTGAAAATACATCTTTTCCCCTTCCATTCTTTCAGGGGCATGATAATGATCACTCCGCCAGATTCCACGTTGTGATGTTCCTTTCACGTATGAGTGAACTCAACATATGTCATGAGGATCATATGTTGCAGATGTTTGCTTATTCTCTGCAAGGGAATGCTTCTTGTTGGTTACATGAGGGCCTTCCTGATAAATCTATTACTTCCCTTGAAAATTTCTTTGAGATATTTCTGAAGCAGTGGCATTATGATGGAAATGATACTGAATTATTCAATATCGAATCATTCATTAAGACTAATATGGCTTACTTCTTTCCTGGAAAGAATATCATGTGAAAGATCCTGAGTTACCTAGTATCAACATGGTATACAATACTCAATGTTCAGAAAACCACAAGGTTGAGCATGAATAGCCATTCATTGGAAAGAGTATTGAAGACCCTCCTCATGTCACATCAACAGAAGATTGGGGATGATTTCATGATTATTTCAGTGATGATGATCACATTGGTGCCCCAGATCTACCTCAAGAAGAAACCATTACAAAAGCTTATAATGAAACTTATGATGAAATCTGTAATATATATATGATGGCACTCTTGCCGGCTCTCGAATAATGATAATAGTTTCAAAGGTTTACTTCCCTGTGACCTTTTTTCTCAAAAAGATGATTGTTATCAAGATGAAGACAAGTATAGCTTGGAGCATGATGTGAGTGATGAACAACCCCTTATGTCTAAAGAAGATTTTGATGAGAATTCTTGGACATTCATGGAAAATCCAATCTATGATATGTCAGAGGAGGAAAATAATGAACCAAAATCTTTTGAAGGTTTTATTGATAATTCCGTTTATGAAATATCTAATGGAGAGAGTACGATTCTCTTGATGGTTTTATTGAAGATCCTATCTGTGAGGTTTTTAGAGAAGATAGCATGGATTTTGAGCTCTTGGGAATTTTTTGTATAGAGGAAGAGCACACGGTTTGTCTATATGATCAGTCTAAGCCATTTATCGGTATCAATTACGAAGACATAGAGAAACGGTATAGTGAAGAGCCAAATGGGATACAGTTAACAGAAGATCGGTCTCAGCCATCGTTTTCACATGCAGAGGTTCCTTGTGATTTGGATCAGCTTGGGGCTTCTACAACGAGTTATCATTCGATAAGCCTTGATAATCAGTATGATGGTGTAGTTGATCTACCTCATCATGTCGATTTGTATATTAGTCCTATCCAAGACTGGATAGAAGGAGCCTATGCAAGCACCTACCAGTTTGGGAAGCAGTTTGATGACATTATTCATGCCTATGATGCCCCATCCAACCCGCCCATTCTAGATCATCACGTAGGTTTGCATTTTCTAAATAATGTATCCTTGCTTTGGTCGATAACCAAAGACAAGGAAAATTTTGTCTGTATTAACCAATGTTGCACGACTCAGACTCGGCAAAGACTCGGCTGGCATGTGACTCGTCAACTCGGGAAAGACTCGGGACAGACTCGGCAAGACTCAACAAATAAAGGAAAAAACATAAAATATGATAATTTTGAGAAAAAAAAATGTTAATGGCAATTCCAATTCATATAAGTTATAAAACTACAATCTATACAATAATTCATAACATCAAATCATAAACTATGATAATACAATATAACAAAAAATATAAACCATACAAAATAAAAGTAAAAACAAAGTAAAATTTAAAATACCTTTTGCTTAGACCTAATATTATAAAAACTAAGTAAAATTTAAAATAGCTTTTGCTTAGTCCTAATATTATTTTATAAATATGTAATAGTTCAACTATTTAAAATTATTTGGTCATAGTATGACTTCTTATTTTTTATAAATTAACATTTTAATATTTTTTTATTATTATACAAACAATAAGAATCTTATGAAGAACTCTTTATTATATATATTTTAATTTTTTTAAATAAAATAAAATTATTATAATTATGAAAAAGTATAGTATGAAAAAAACAAATAAAATTTAAAATAACTTTTACTTATAAATGTCTTAGTATTTTATAATAAATATATAAAAAAATAACTATTTACAATTTAAAACTAGATAGATTTAAAAACTTAAAATTATAAAGCTAATTTGACCATGAACCTTACGGGTGTTGTGGCTGAAATAGTCCGTTTCCCCTCCAAAAACAATCAACGAAATAAATCAAAAAATAAGAAATCGTTTTATCCAAAATAGTGGACAAATTAGCATATTACCCAACCATGCCCCTATGCCATTGCCCTGCATATCGGTATCTTCAAAATCAGCCTCAACGACCTATTAAGGATGGCGCTGATGTGTGGTTTCGACAAAATAGGCAATAATGAAATCACAATATTACTAAATGACACGGAGAAAGGTAGTGGCGTTGATCCAAGAGAAGCTAGGCGAGCTCTTTAAATCCATGGTCTTACAGTCGTATAAGGTCAAGATGGTTCACTGGTCACACTGTCAAAGAAACTGAAACAATACGTCCGAGTATTTTTCCGCAGGGCTTTTCTTCTTGTGTTGTGTTGTGCCGAGTCCGACCAAGTCTTAGCAATTTTGCGACGAGTGTGGCGAGTAACAACGTGTTTGGCGAGTCTACCGGTTATAGCGAGTCTGGACCGAGTTTGCAGCGAGTACTTGTTCCGGAGGTCGACTCGGCCATACTCATGAGTACTAGCCGAGTGGTGCTTCATTGGTATTAACAAAATGCTTAGGTGGCTACATTGGTTTTTTTATTACACTTAACTTTTAATGTTATGCTTAGAGTAGGAAAATAAGCTCCTTAAAATCAGCATTTACTTTCTGCATTTTTCTTTCTGTATGGAGGAATAAATAACTTTTTTATTTAATCAAGTTTGTTGTTGAATAATGCAACTTATGGTTCATTAGGTTTTATATAAAGCTTGTGCTACTAAGGTTTTTCTTATCAAGTTGAGATTTTTTTACAGATTTTAGAAGTCGTAGATTTTGGTGTTCTCGTATGCTCTCCTTGCCTAAAGACCAAATCGAGCACACGTCCCGCAGTTGGAACCAGATGTTATCCACTAAGTTGCACATAGGCGTATTTCCAGTGAGCCATCAAAGACTTGAACAAATCAACTGTTCATCACGTGTGTTTTGAGATCCATTAGGCCAATCAATGGCCCTTTCTTTTTTATTTTTTATTTTTTACATGTTCGTACCCTGCAGGGAATTGTAATAAATGACTTGGCATGATGAAAATATGTAAAAGGTTTGGCTTTCCTAGGACTTAGTCATCAATACTTTACTTTAGGGTGTTTTTTCCTTGAGAATAATATGTCGTTTTTAATGACTTATAATTTTCGAGTTTTTCACCCGTTCCTCCAAAGTTAGAGTAAATGTCTTGGTGGTTAGGCCCTTGGGGGTTATTAAAACCTGTGTCGTTGTATATTACCATGCTAATCATTATTTTTGAGTCATATGAACATGTGTTAGGTCCCCCTAGGTTTATTTTTTATTTTTGGATTAAAAAAAATCCCGTAAAATCAAGCTTATTTTTAATGTTTTAATTAAAAATATTCACTAAGTCATAAAAGTGTGGTTTAGGGACGGAATTTGCCATGGGGGTGCTCGTTTTCTAACCGGGATCACCCACTTTACCCGTAAACCCACTTATAAATTAAAATTTGTGATTATTAATCACTTAATTTTAATTTTTCTCAAAAAGTGAATAAAAGAGGCCAAAAAATGAATAAAATAAAGAATCCGACAACTTCTAAAAACTTAGAAACATGTTGGAAACATGTTTAATGGGTTGGCAATGTAAAGTGGAAACATTCCTTAGGTTTCTAAAACACTTTGGAGTGTTTTTTTTAGCAAATAAAGGCAAGATGATTTTTCTTCTCCAAGTGGGGCGCATTTCCTCATAGGGAGGGTGCAACTCTCAAGAAAAGATAGCAATTTGTAAGATAAAGAAAAGTGGTTGAGTTAGGAATTGGAAGAAAGTTGATCTTTAGTCTTTTACAGTCCATTACAACGCATGTCAAATTGTGTACAACTCATCAAGTGCGCCCACCCCCCTTGGCTCCGTTAGGAGTGGCCTAAACGAAGGAGTCAGGATCAAGTGACAGTACCTGACTCGAGACTTGATCCCAAGGATGCACCGAGCAGCTTGAATATTTTTGTTGCGTTTTCCCCCAGATGCGCGTAAGGCAGTAACAAGCACCACACTAGAAATCCATACTTAACATATTTACAATGTTTACATAATCTAATTGGATACATTCCAGGGATCAAAACCAAGACACTACAAGAGTACATTTAGATTTCAAATTTGTTTAGTGTATTTAAACCCTAGAAAAATGCCTAGTTTATCTCATATAATGTTGGACGAAAAAGAAAAAAAATAATGGTTAAAATTTTAAATCATGGAAACAAAAAATGCTTGCCATAATTGACTATAGACGTTTGGACAAATTTGTTTTGGGAAAAGGAATCCAAAGACCAACCAATGTAGATGCCCAAGAAAAGTATGATGCAAATAATTCAGAGGTTGTGATGTTGATCAAGCTCTCAGTAACCAATGAGATGCTTCACAAAGTTCAAGATGGATGCATTTGTCATGTGGGGGAACCTAAGAAAGATGCATGAAACATCAAACAAAGGTACGGAGTTTTTTCATTAAAATATGTTATTTTCATTACAATGGAGGAATCTAACTCTTTGCAAGATCATTTGCTAAAAATAAAGGATATTAGAGATCAATTGAAAATCTATTCAAAAGAAAATGGAAGAAAAAGAAGACATGATGATTATAACTTTGAAAAGTTCCCCTTCTTCCTAAGCAAATTTTATTTAACCTTGAACATTACTAGTACTAATAAAGATTTGACATTGAGCAACTGAGCACTAAGCTCTTGTAGCAACATAGATGGAAAAAACAATTTGGGAATAGCCATGGGATTAAGCCTTTTGAGGTAGTACTTGCAATGAAGTTTAAGTAAGAGGAATAAAATTTAAATAGAGCAAAGAGAGTGATGGTAATTCTTCCAAGTTAGGAAAAGTAGAAAAGCAACTAAATGCTTTTATTGTGGAAAACCAAGGCATATAAGCAGAGTTTTTGAGAAGCGGTTGTGGGATGAAAAGTACAACCAACCTAGCTAAGAGCATTCTTTTGTAATCAATCTAGAAAGAAACATGCTAATGTGGCTAAACATAATGAGGAGAAAGAGTTCTATGTGTTCATGGCTAGAAACAAGGATTCAAAGAGTGGAAGGTTCGTTGGTTTGTTGATTCAAGGGCATCTAAACATTTACTACCAATATTGATTACTATGTTGATTTTGTAGAGGATAAATCTCAATATGATATTATTTTGTTGAGTGGTGGAGAAGAATACAAGGCTAAAGGAAAGGGAAATGGCCTAATTTTGCTAAGAGGTAAAATGATAATGATTAAAGATGTGTATTATGTTCATTGTTTGGAGAAAAATCTACTTGTGCGAGTTAAATCACAAGATGATGGGGCACTTGCATCACTGAGCACTGCCTATTCTGAGGGAGATTGCCAAAGGTTTGCTAGAGTTCGGCATTGAGCTGCAGGGTGTATGTAGAGGGTACGTACTTGGCAAGCATGCCAAGAATGCTTTCACAAGCAATGAGCGCAAGTCTAAGGGGATCCTAGATTCAGTGCATTCGGATGTGTGGATAGATGTCAATAGCATCAATCATAGGAAGCATGTACTATGTTTCCTTCATTATTGACTTCTCTCGCAAAACTTGGATCTACTTCTTAAAGACCAAGGATGAGGCATTTAGCAAGTTTCAGAAGTTCAAATCTCTTGTGGAGAACCAAATAGGGAAGAAGATCAAAGTTTTGATAATAGACAATCTAGGTGAGTATACCTCCAATGATTTAAAGGATTTTTGCAAGGATGCAAAAATGAAGAGGGAGTTCATTGTTTCGTACAACCCACAGCAAAACTGGGTTGCAAAGCAGAAGAACCGGTCCATCATAGGGGTTGCTAAGGCCATGAAACATGATCAAGATTTGTTGATGTTCCTATGGGTAGAAGCATGCAATGAAACAATCTACATCTAGAAAAGGTGTCCTCACAGGATTTTGGGGACAAGACACTAGAGGAAGCATTCACTAATGTGAAGCCAAAGGTGAGTCATTTCCACATCCTTGGTTGTCCAATTTGCATCCATATACCAATGTAGAAAAGGACCAAGTTGGAGCCCTCCAACAAGAAGGGTTTGTTTGTTAGTTACAATGAGACTTCAAAAGCCGACAAGATCTATATTCCAGGGGAGAGAAAGACAATCGTAAGCAGGAATGTAAAGTTTGAGAAAGACTTTAAATCCAAGAAGTCTCATGATCCTATTCCAGTGGCAGAGAATGAGGAGCAAAAATCTCCAAAGTTTGAGCTAGGGTCACCAATGACTTCTAGTTCAGGGCGGGAACCTTCAGATGCAAAGAAGGAGCCACCAGCTCCCACCAGTTCTGTTAGGAGATCTTGATGGTTCACGCAGACATTGAAGATGGTTAGGAGCAAGTAGAGGCTCTTACGAGTTCATTCAGGGAGAGCAAACCTCCGAAGAAGTTTCCAAACTACATGGCATTGATGAGTAGCATCATAGATTCCGAGCCTTCTAGTTTTTAAAAGGCAACAAACCAGCAAGTTTGGGGGGATGATATGGTGGATTACACCTACATCATGAAAAATGAAAAATGATGTTTTGACATGTACCTAGACCGGAAGGGAAATCAATGGTGACTTCCAAATGACTCTACAGGATCAAGCATGCAATAAATGGAAGCATAGAGAAGTACAAAGTGAGGTTTGCAGCAAGAGGGCTCTCCTAGAGGGAGTGGATTACAAGCAAACCTTTGCTCCAGTCACCAAGTACATTCCATGATGGGATGGAGGATACATCAGATGGATGTGAAGATAGCTTTCCTCAATGGGATAATTGAGGAAGAAGTGTACATCGAGCAACCTCAAGGCTTTGAGGTCAATGAGGAGTCCCATGTTTGCAGGATGAAAAAAAAGACTTGTATGGACTCAAATAGGCACCGCAGGCATGGTATTCTAGGATCAATGGATACTTGCAAAGTGTTTTTCCAAAAGTGAAGGAGATCCCTGTCAAATTCAGTGCAAATGTGAGACCCATTCTCAAGGAGTATGGTACCGTAGTCAGTTAACTAGGGAAGAATAAGACCCTAGAAGGTACCCTAGCGCCCCTAGTAGTCTCCTGGGGCTCTTGGTTTGGGACCAAGCAGGTTGATGCCATGGCAAAGTCCCTAACATTTGGTTAGGGCCCCTATATGTCTCTAGGGTATTCTAGTCTGGGACAAGACAGTTTCTTGGACACGATGTCCAAGTACATTCTGCAAGTTGAGACAGAGACTTCCTGATCTGGGACCAAGCAGTTCCTGCAGGAGCACTCCTAGTTAGTTAACCAGGTGAATCTTGGTCAAGTAGACCAAGATGATGATGTGTGATGTCCTCTCTCCTAATCGGTTATTGCTAGGTTGTTTCTCAAGGGGCTGGCCACCCCTTGATGGCATCACTAGCACCTAACCCTTAGGAGCAGTATTGAGGACCAAAGGATCACATCATCCAGCTTGGAGCTTTCCCTTATATAGTGATGATAAAAAAATATATGAAACAATGTACCTTGAGTGAGACAAAAGATTAAAGTCCTTGATCTTGTTGGTCCTATATGTAAAAGGAGTTGTTTGTCCACACCTTGATCTTGTGGGTATGAGGGTTGTCTTACCTTCTTATTCTGACCCCCTTTGGTTGACTTATGGTCCTTTATCTTACTTGGTCCTAGCACTCTTATTGTGTGTACCTTTGGTATGATGAATTTTACTTTATGGTTTTTATTTTTTTAACATTGGTACACTATCCTAAGTCAACTCTTATTTTATGGTTTTATTTCGTACCATTTTATTTTATGTTCTTTTTTTATTTTACCATTGGACCTTTGGTACCCTGTCTTAAGGATTGTCAAGATTATAAATTTAAAGGTTTCATTTGAACGTGGCATCTTGATCCGATTCCTTGTCTACCTTTAGAGCTCGCTGCTTGCTTAACATCAAGGGTACCTACTGCCGCGACTATAGCATGTATGTGTCTTCCCTCTGTTGAGCGTAATTGTTTCCTTTGTTGCTGCCTCGACTGTGTTATCTGCTAAAGCGTGACCGTGTCTCTTCCACCAGCATGACCGTGTGTCTCTCCTTGTGCAACGTGACTGTGTTCTCTTTCCCAGTGTGACCGTGTCTCTTCCACCAGCGTGATTGTGTCTCTCCTTGTGCAGTGTGACTGTGTTATCTTGCCCAGCGTGACCATGTGTCTCTCTCTTGCTAGCGTGACTGTGTTCCACTTACTCAACATGATTGTGTGTCCCTACTCAGGGTGACTGTGTGTCCCTGTCAACATGACTATGTGTCCCTGCCAGCGTGACTGTGTGTCCTTGCCAGTGTGACTGTGTTCTTTTGCTCAGCACGACTGTGAGTCTCTGCTAAGTATGACTGTGTGCTAGCATGACTATATCTTCTCTGTTAGTGTGACTATACTGGGCATGATTGTGTCTCTCTACTGGTGTGTTGCTAAAGCCTGAGTAATTGATTAAAGTTTCTCTTCATGTTGACTAAGAATCCGAGGTTTGTATCCTTACTGCTTTAACCTTCTTAAGCTCTCTCTCAAGGTACGTCATTTGTTCATCTAGGTCACTTGTCCCTTCGGTGACAAGATCAAAACCTAAAAGTATCTGAGTATAAGGTTGATTCAAAATAATTCTAGATTAGTATTGTTATGGTTCTTTACAGCTGTTATCTCTTGTACATTATTTTATCAGTTATAATATTGTTACTGTACATGGCATTTGGTAAATCATCTCAAGGACCAACTTTAACGCAGTGACTAGTGGAGTGTTAAAGTTGAAAGAGATGAAAATTATGTTTGATTTTATTGCAGTTTAAATTTATTGAAGCAATACTATTCTGAATCTAACATTGTTTCATAATTATGTTTATGCATTAAAGTATAGTTTTTATGTTGAATCCTAACCTGACCCTAAACTTTAACAATCCCAACTTATATTTCATATTTGTTGAGGTTTATCTGCTCACTTTGGTGTTGTATGTAGATGACCTGTTTCTTACAAGTTCAAAGAAGCTCATTACAGGGTGCAAGGTAAATATGGCAACTGAGTTTGAGATGAAGGACATTGGCATGATGAATTACTTCTTGGGGTTAGAGGTTTGGCAAAGACCAAGGGATATTTTTCTTAGTTAGGGTAAGTATGCAGTTGAAATTGGTGTGGAAGACATCATCGATTTATCACGATGTCCGCGATGTATCATGATGTCCACACCCTGATGATATATCATAGGGGTAAAAATTGCGATTTTTACCCGATTTTTACCCAAACATCGCGAGACGACGGAAAAAGTCACTGTGCCCACGGAGAGTCTGGGAATAAAGCCTATTTATTTTTTCTCATTTTGCTTGCTTGTTGAGGGGTTTGGAAAGCAAAGGAGTTTGCTATCAGTTTGTTTGGAGCCAAGGAATAAATTCATTGTGTTTCCATCAACAATCACCAGGTTATTGTGGATTGGGGATTGATTCCCATTAGTGGTTTCTCAATTTGCAGGTATGTATATCATTGTGTAACCATTTGCTCATCTTTTGTTTATTTTTTGGGTAAATTTGTTATAGGTTTAGGGTATAAATGTTCCCTCTTCTTGCAAAATTTTAAAGAGAAATCTACTTCCATTTATGCCAAATCTAGGACTGTTTTGTTATTTGCAGCATTTTTTTTTTTGGCAAATTTCAATGAATCTTACCATCTACTATCTTCCTTGTTCAAGCTTGAATCTGAGATTTATTTTTCTTTATTTTTGCCCCAGGTTGGATCATTGTTGTGTGAAAAATCAAAATGCCTAAAGCTTTGGATTCTATGTGGGTATATGGTGAGCCCTTGGAAGGGTTTAATAGGCAAAAATTGACTTGCAAGTTATGTGGAAAGGAAATGGAAGGGGGGATCATTCCATTGAAATACCACTTTGCACAAATTGCTAGGCATGAAGTGGGAATTTGTGAACAAGCAACCCCATAAATTGTTCAAATTGCCAATAAACCACTTCATGATATGAATATGAAGAGAGATGTGAGGGCATCAGTGAGGAATGAAATTGGAAGAAGTAGAACTGGAAGTGAGAGCTTTACCTCAGCTACACCTTCAAGTTCCACAATGCCCTCATCTGCCGCAACTTACTATGTTCCAAGAACCACTCCTGGTGCACAACCTTCTATCAAGTCAATGGTTACAGTAAAGGAGAAGGTTGAAGCGGACAAGCTTGTGGGTAGGTGTTTTTTATGGAGTGGCATTCATTTCAACATTGCCAAAACCAACCCCTTCTACCAACCTATGATTGATGTTGTTGTTGTTGTTGGCCGAGGTATAAGGCCCCACCTTTGATGACTTGAGAGGGCCTATCCTTCAAGCTGAAAAGGTTGAATGCACTCAAATATTGGAGGAGTTTAAGGAGTCATGGGGACTCACAGGATGCACGGCTATGTCAGATGGTTGGACCGATCAGAAGGGTAGGATCCTTCTTAATTTATTGGCCAGTTTCCCCAGGGGTTTCATGTTTATTAGATCTGTTGATGCATCTACACATATCAAAGATGTAGCGTTGTTATGTGAGTTATTGGATGGGTTCATCCAAGAGATAGGTCCACAAAACGTTGTCCAAGTCATAACGGATAACGTTGCTAATTATGTGGTTGCTAGCAAGTTGCTTATGATGAGGCTTCCGACTTTGTTTTGGATTCCTTGTGCTGCACATTGCATCAATTTGATGCTAGAGGATATGGGCAAAATTCCTTTCATCAAAGATATTGTTGATTCATCTAGGAGCATCACAAAATTTATATATAATCATAAAACTGTGCTCAACTTGATGAGACAATTCACAAATAATAGGGAGTTGGTGCGTTCACCAATCACACATTTTTCCACAAGCTTCATTTCACTTCGATCTCTCTTGACTTGTATGTGGGAGATTAAGAGAATGTTCATTTCCGATGTGTGGCATGCATTGTCATTTAGCACAAAACCGGAGGGGCAAGCTATATATAGGCAAGTGTCACTCCAGGAGAGCTTTTGGGCAGGGATGGAGGAGGTGTGTGCCATTAGTGAACCTTTGGTAAAGGTTCTTCGGTTGGTTGATGGAGACAAGCCCGCAATGGGCTACTTGTATGAGGCCATGGATAGGGCCAAAGAATCCATCCATGCATATTATGAGGACAAGGGGGATGAGGGGTATGAGAGAAGATTATTGATATGGAAGGTCATTGATGATCGATGGAACAATACACTCCACCCCATTCATGCTGCAAGGATCTACCTCAACCCCGCATTCTCCTACTCTTTTGGTTTTAGATTTGATGCTGAGGTTATGGATGGATTTCTCACATGTGTTCAGAGGATGGTGCTAGATCCGCAAGAACGTGCGGAGATTTCTAAAGAAATGGAGATATATAAGATGGTTGGTGGGACATTTGGCTTTGACATGGCTGCTCATGATAGGGAGGCCAAAATGCCAGGTAAGCTTCAAGTTCATTTTATTGCAAATTTCAATGTCTCTTCTCCATTTGTTTCAAAGTTCAAACTTTAAAATTTCAATGTTATTTTTCTTTAATTATGTTTCTAACTTTCTACTTTCTCTTATTTGTTCTAGATGCTTGGTGGACAAGCTATGGCCGAAGAGTACCCCATTTACAAAAGCTTCCCATTTGGGTGCTAAGCCAAACATGTAGCTCGTCAAGATGTGAGCGCAATTGGAGTGTGTTTGAGAAAATACACACCAAGAAGCGCAACAGGTTAAAAAATTTCAAATAAACTTTTGAAGTTATTTTAAATTATAAATTTATAATTTTATGCACATTGCCATGTCAACCTTTAAAGTTTAAATTATATATCATAAAATTTGAATTATAATTTATAATTTATGCCCCTCATACAGGTTGGAAACTTCTTGCCTGAATGACATGGTCTACGTCTACTACAACCTTCGATTATGGGTGAGGCGGCTTCAGAAAACACCAGATGTGGATGCCATTTCATTGGATGGGATTGACACCACTGCTGCATGGAGGGTGGAGAGCGAGGCACCTGTCATGGAACAGGACCTTGATTGGTTACATGAGGATTTGGAGGGGGGGTGGGCCAACTGACAGGGGAGGCGATAGAGGAGATGGAGAATGATCTAGCGGATATTGGTCATGGGAATGCACCACCACTTTCACAGACATAGACAGAGACGGTGACGACAAAGCGAGCTAGACTTGGACATAGCATTGGTACTACTAATAGTAGAGGACGTCGGACTCTAGCTTTTTCATCTTCTAGAGGACGTCAAAGTGTAGCTTCTCCTTCTGTTAGAGCACATCAGAGTCTGTTGCCACCCGTAGGGCCTTCTTCAGCTAGAGGAAGAGCCATTACCAGAGCCATCACCTTTTCCCGTAAAAGGGGTAGAGGGAATCACTAGTTTGTTTTATTTGATTTCATTATACTATGCACTATGTAGATCTTGGTTGACACTTGACTCATGATGATGAGATACATTTATTATATTTTTTGATGATATTTTGAGGCTCTAGAGTCAGTACACTCATTACTACTCAGGAGTCAGGACATGATTTAGTATTGATGTATGATATATCATTAAACATCTTATACATCGAATATATATATATATATATATATATGTTTTCTTTTCATATTTATGTGTCAATGTGTTTATTTGATGTTGTTGTTGCTTTAAATGTTTAAAAATTTGGAAAAAAAATGAATATTTTTGTATTTTTTTTAAGTTTGTCGATATTTTCCCCGATGTTGTCGATAAGTTGTGTTCCGAACCCGCGGCTATATTTTCGCCGACACGATGTCTTCCACACTGGTTGAAACCCTGAAGAGATTTCAAATGGAGGACTGCAAACCTATGGCCACGCCTATGATCACTAATCTGAATGTCACCACTTTGGATCTAGATATGGTGGATCCCACATTGTACAGGAAGTTGATAGGTTCCTTGATGTATCTAGTCAACACTAGGCCATATATATGTTTTGCAGTGAACACCTTGATCGAGCTCATGGTGGACTCGACGTAAGAGCGCTAGGTAGCAGCAAAACATGTGCTTAGATACTTGAGTGGCACATTGGAGTATGGGTTAAGATATCTTGGAGATGGTGAGGTGAAGTTGCAAGGATATACAAACTCAAATTGGGCAGGCAGTGCATCAGACAAGAAGAGCACCTCAATGTGTTGCTTGAGCTTGGGATCAGCAATGATATCTTGGTTCAATCGAAAGCAAACTTTCGTGGCACTCAACTCAACAAAGGCAAAGTATATGGCAACGAGTACAATTAGTTGTGAGGCCATCATGCTTCGCAAGTTGCTAGCAAGTTTATTTGATCAAAAGATGGATCTCGTGGTGATTTAATGTGATAATCAGTGGTGTATCAAACTCTTTAAGAATCAAGTTTTTCATAAAAGATCCAAGCACATTCAGATCATATAATACTTCATTTGAGACAGGATTCAGAGGGAGCAGTGAAGCTCCAGTAGGTACCCACAAATTAGCAGGTTGTTTATATTCTAACCAAGCCCTTAACAAAAGGGAAGTTTGAAGCATTCAAAGACAAACTCAATTGGTGCAGAAATCCTTCCTTGCTAAGAGGGAGTGTTGATGTTTGTAGCTCAAACAGGAACTTCCACATAGGTTTAGTGTCAAACGTGCGTGAAGTCGTCTAAGTCAAATCTATTTTGTAATTCACTTTTTTATTAATAAAGTGAAAGTCTTATATTTATCTATTATGTCTAATAAAGTGTATTTGAATACATTAGTAATTTAGACTAATCTCAAACATACATCTCACTGAGAGATTAGGGTTTTGGTAGATTAGGACTTTAGCTGAAGTATAATGGCAAGTCAAGGTAAAGGGTTGAGACACATGTTAGACACTAAGAGGGGGGGGTGAATCAGTGTAAAGCCAATTTTAAAACTTTTCTTAGCTTGTCACAATTAACTACCAATTCATCATTCCACTATCATTTCATAAACATCTTTCACTTCATCATTCACATATCATAAGCATTTGAATCATCAAGAACCATAACACAAAAGAACACAACACCATATAATTTTCTAATCTTTTTGTATTAGTTTTGGACCGGCTACAACCGTGAGGTAAAATCAGCACCTACTGATACAAAGAGCACCTACTCTTCATCCAGGACCCTACCTGGTTTTCTTAGACCCTGCTAAGAAGGGTTTGAGGTATCCTAACCTCAAATGCAAGTCAAGCTTGCATTTACAAACTAAGCTCACTGTCTCAACACATTTTCATCACTGTCTAGCACCTCTTAAATCAGCATCAGTTGTTCATCATCATTCTGTCCATATTTACAGGCATATCATTCTGACCATAACCACGAATACATCATTCTATCCATCAAATTGCTGCCAGCATCATACAATCATCCTTTCTTACTGCTGTACATACACATCATATCAATCTGTTCATCACAAGTACTGCTGCTGGTCATCTGCTCATCAACCATGTCATCTACACTGCTGCAATACTGCAAAGTCTACTCTTCAACACTGCTTGTCAAGTCATCAAACATAAAGTTCTGAACATCATCAAGGTCTGATCATCATCAAGGTTTAGGCTGTGTATTCATCATATAGGGTGTACCTCAACATCATAGTATGCAACATCATCATCATAGGATATTCAATCTAGAAGTTCATCATCAAAGTGCACAACGTATGTCCTCATCATCAAACAAGCTCTATCAAACTGAACATGTCATCAAGATACCAGAATCACCATCATCATAGGGTTTGCATCATCATATACAAGTGTGTATGCATTGTATATGCATCATCCTCCTAAGGGTATTCATCATGGAGCATAGGAGAGCATGCATCATCAAAGCATACATCACCAGCACCGTGTGTATATCATATACAACATCATCATGGAGTGTTTAGCATCCAGCATGCATCATATAGAGTTTGCAGTGATCTTACCTTTCATTGGTTGTGCATCAAAACTTTGGACTCCCTACCTGGGATATGTATGACTGCTGTAGAAGACTTCAAACCATTCTTCATATCATCACTTCATCATGTACTAGAACTGTCTTGTCTTCGGTTGTTAGTCTTAGACCAGTCATACTTCACAACCTCATGAACTAGGGCTATGTATATGCTTCAAAGGACTGTCATCATCATTATTGGACTGTGTATATTCTTTACACAATGTCAAGCTATCAACTTCAGACTTGTGTCAACTATGGACTATCAATACTGACTGTGTAAAAGAACCCAACCTCGGATCAAAACCAGACTTGTATATGTTGTTGAACATACCTCTACCGTGTATGGTTTTATGCTTTCAACCTCGAGCTGTGGCAGATGTTGGTCATTGTAAGTATGTTGTAGATGACCTCACATGTGTATTTGGGAAGAAAACAGAGAATCTACTACTGTTGTCAACACAACTTACATTCTTCAGAGTTGTTAACTTCTTTTGGTCGCAAGAATATGGTCTAGAAACAATTATGTATTAAACAATTATGGTTGTTAACTCTGCATTAAACTGCTTCCCAAGTCTTATCAGACTTCCTCTTCACCTCAATCCTAGGACTTGATTCTCTTCTTGGAGTATTCAATGGTTATCCAAAGGTGGGCTCTTACTCCCACAATATAACATCAATGAAACTATCAAGACCCCATATAAGTCACAACTTAGATTTTGAGATGGACCTCAACACCAGTGTACTGTTAGAATGCTTGCAAACTTTGTCAAAGATGTCAACCTTCAGCTACATTAAAAAATCTCGGATCTCTGCTGCTGCAAGCTTGGACTGTTTAAGACTGTGTAAGAGATGTCACTAAACTCTATCAAAAATTCGGGTCTGCTCCCAAAAATCAGAGCTAAACTCCACACCACCGAAGTTTTCTACTTGCTGCTGTTGCCTCCGAGTACACCCGAAAATATCAGAGAAAATCATGAATTTCAAAGCTGTCATTTACACCCAAAAAAAATTCAGCCACTGTGTATTTTTGTGTTTTTCAACAGTCCGAAATTCCTCAGAGCTCCTGTTTTCACCCACGAAATCTTACTCAAACAAATGGTACATGTGTAGGGTATTTATATTGATTTTCCATTATAGTTTGGAGCCAACCTGTCAAAGGAATTTTATTTTTAAGTTTTGACATTTTGCTGGGCCGACTTGTCTGAAGAGTTTCACAAAATGCATCCACATGTTTGTAGAAGGGTTGCTTGTCATCAACCTTATTTCCAGGACTGTTCAGCCAACGTCAACACTTGTCAAGTTTTCCTTTTTGAAGAGGGCTATCTTTACAACTATCAAACAAGGATTTATGCTCCCACATCATTATTCAAGAAGTTTATCAAGGTAAACCATGATCAAAGTGCCAAGGTCCATCATTTCACGTGCAAGAATATCGTCATTGCTTCCTCCATGGTTCAAGAGCGGGTTCCAACTTTCCATAAGAGGGCCATCATCTCCATGCAAGTATGAGGGTTTCTTCAAATTTTGTGGGCTTCAACACACCATGACCACGTTTCATATGAAATTGTTCAATCAAATGACCACATTATGGGTCTTTTGGGTCAATCATAAACCCAACCAGCATGGCTTCCATTATTGTGCAAGAAGCCTTCAAGATCCACGTTACCATATATGAGAGCATCATCATGGGCTCCATACACAAGGCATCAAGATCATCACACGAGAACCATGTACATCATGTCAACTAAGAGCAGGGCTCCACCATGTAATCAAAGTATATCATGTGTGTGGGCTCCAAGTACTTCTTCAAGGGCTTCTTCAGCAAGCAAGATGCTTCATGGGCTTCTTCAGCCACCTTAGCCACGCAATGGGTCAAGATCCATCATGGCATCACCTTTGGGGTTGCCAGTCCTTCTCTTAGGGTACCATGACACCATCAGAGCATGAATGACCACAGAATGGGTCATTAATGCTTCTTCAACCCATCTAGGGCTTCTCCAACTTCTGTAAGGTCTTCAGGTCCATCTCCAGGGTCTTCAACGTCTTCAGCAGGGTCTTCAACATCTTCAGCAAGGTGGTGGCATCAAGATCCAAGCTTGTGGGTACATGGACCTTGTCAACCAGGTATAAGGTGCTTCAAGGCACAAACCCACTCTGTTTGGGATCCAAGGCACTGCAAGGTGGGACTTGGTGGCATCAATGACATCCTGTGGGGCCACTGCAAGTCCATGTTGGCATCAATGACAATTTCATCAACAATCTCCCCCTTTGTCATTGATGACAACAACTCATGCTCCCCCTGTGAGCATGCTCCCCTTTTGTCTTCATCTCTCCCAAAGAGTGTCCACATACCTGTGTCTGAAATCTCTGATCACTGCTGATTGCTCCCCCTGTCAATATGCACGATCCTAGGACCTATCTGTATGCCTGGAGTAACCATCCTTTCTCTTTTGAGTTCATTCTCCAGCCTCATGAACTCAAAGTGTGTTAAGGTCTTTGAGAGACCTTACACTTGGCTTGCCATATGGCAACCATCCTCCTTGCTCTGATCAACCTCTCCTATCTGCAACTACTCGGTCTTCCTCATCCATACTTGCTTCTTGGCATCCGTGCTTTGAGCATTTGATCCTTCATCTGTACTGGCTTTCCTTGATGAGCTGTATAGGAAACTTCTCACGTTTTGTTTCTGGGTATTCCAACAATCTTGAGCTTTGTGCCCAAGTGCATTGCAACTATAACACCTCATCGTGCGACAATACGCAACAATGTGACCAACATTGTTGCATGTCCAGCACCTGACTAAGCTGTTGGAACTTCCAACACTTCTTTGATCAGCTTCATTTCTCCATGCCTGAGCGTATCCCTGACTGTAGACATTTGTCTTCTGATCTTCAAATATTCTTGTTGATGTATATGAAGAACTCCTTCTTAGCTAACTTCTTTGACTGGCACATTCATGGGCTTTGTGTCCAAACCCACTACATATGTAGCATCTTAAAGTGTGACATGTGGCAGCAATATGGCCTTCTTGTTTGCATGTCTAGCATCTAACTGATTCATTGGGGCTTCCCGCCCTTCTTCTTCCATAGAATCTACAATCCATAGCCTTATGAACAAAGTTAGAACAAAAATAACAATAACCATTGAAGCCACTTTCATACCTGGGACCTTGTTTCCTTCTTGGAGTTGAATCTTTGCTTTGAGGAATGAGGTCAGCTTCTTGATGTGTTCTTGAACATTCACCATCCTTGTTATCATGTGCAGGTACATAGGATGCATACTTGGTCATTGATGGACCAGCATTTGGGGTCTTTGGAGACCACTTGTCTTCTTCTAGATTGTCTTCTACCTTTCTAAACCCAAGACCAGATTTGTCATAGAGAGACCTTTGGCAATCCAATAATTTATCCAACTTGACAGAACTACTGTTGAACTTCTCATGATGCTTTGATTTTTCAATCTTCTTTTTGAGATTGACAATCTCAAAGTCATGCTTCTGATTTGTCACTTCTTTTTCTTCCAATTGATCTCTTAATGCTTCTTCTATTCTCTTGTCTTCTTCTAGCTGAGTTTTCAAATCAAGATTTGCCTCTCTTGCTTCTTCAAGTATTTTTGAATCTTTAACATGGTTCTTTTGTTCTAGGGTTAGATCAATCAAATAAATCTTTAGCTTTTCTTTTTCTTCTTCCTTTTCCGTCAGCAATTTTAGCCAACCTACTCCTTCATGCTTAAGTTTCTTAAGCGACTCCTTTAGTTCAACATTCTTCTTTTGGAGATTATCCATATAATCAAAGGTTGTCATCCTAAACATCTTGTAATCAGATTGATTAAGATCAACTTTGTTCAAGTACCAATCAGCTATGAGATCTATGTTGCATACATAGTTTATAATCCTCTGTTTAGCTTTCAACATTGCTTCATCATCATCTGCAAGAACCTTCTCAATTTCATCACACAAGCTATTATTATAATCACAAGAGTTCATACCTTTACTAGAGTCCTCTTCTTGATTGAGCTCTTCTGGGGGGTTGTCTTCTGATTCCTGATCTGTCTTTTCGGGTTCTGGTCTTGCCTTCTGATACTCACTCTCCAACTTGAACCATAGGTATTTTGCTGAAGTGTTTTCTCCTACACTTTCCTTCACTGAGATGGGAAGTCCATCCATGAGAAACTTCAAGGCTGTAATGTTGTCCTTCTTTGCTTCCTTCTGTGCAGCTGATTTTCCTTTCTTGTTTGATGGAGCGGGTGGATTGATAACACTTTCCCAAATACCAAACTTCTTCAGATAAGCCTTCATTTTGCTCCTCCAACTAAAATAATCTGTAATATCAAGTATAGGCACATCATTGCTTGATGACTCTTTCTTTTCCTCCATTGTGTCTAAGGATCTCCTTCAAGCTTGCTAGGCTTGTGACAAAAGCCGGCTCTGATACCAATTGTTAGACACTGAGAGGGGGGGTGAATCAGTGTAAAGCCAATTTTAAAACTTTTCTTAGCTTGTCACAATTAACTACCAATTCATCATTTCATAAACATTTTTCACTTCATCATTCACATATCATAAGCATTTGAATCATCAAGAACCATAACACAAAAGAACACAACACCATATAATTTTCTAATCTTTTTGTATTAGTTTTGGACCGGCTACAACCGTGAGGTAAAATCAGCACCTACTGATACAAAGGGCACCTACTCTTCATCCAAGACCCTGCCTAGTTTTCTTAGACCCTGCTAAGAAGGGTTTGAGGCATCCTAACCTCAAATGCAAGTCAAGCTTGCATTTACAAATTAAGCTCACTATCTCAACACATTTTCATCACTGTCTAGCACCTCTTCAATCAGCATCAGTTGTTCATCATCATTCTGTCCATATTTACAGGCATATCATTCTGACCATAACCACGAATACATCATTATGTCCATCAAATTGCTGCCAGCATCATACAATCATCCTTTCTTACTGTTGTACATACACATCATATCAATCTGTTCATCACAAGTACTGCTGCTGGTCATCTGCTCATCAACCATGTCATCTACACTGCTGCAATACTGCAAAGTCTACTCTTCAACACTGCTTGTCAAGTCATCAAACATAAAGTTCTGAACATCATCAAGGTCTGATCATCATCAAGGTTTAGGCTGTGTATTCATCATATAGGGTGTACCTCAACATCATAGTATGCAACATCATCATCATAGGATATTCAATCTAGAAGTTCATCATCAAAGTGCACAACGTATGTCCTCGTCATCAAACAAGGTCTGTCAAACTGAACATGTCATCAAGATACCAAAATCACCATCATCATAGGGTTTGCATCATCATATACAAGTGTGTATGCATTGTATATGCATCATCCTCCTAAGGGTGTTCATCATGGAGCATAGGAGAGCATGCATCATCAAAGCATGCATCACCAACACAGTGTGTATATCATATATAACATCATCATGGAGTGTTTAGCATCCAACATGCATCATATAGAGTTTGCAGTGATCTGTCCTTTCATTGGTTGTGCATCAAAACCTTGGACTCCCTACCTGGGATATCTATGACTGTTGTAGAAGACTTCAAACCATTCTTCATATCATCACTTCATCATGTACTAGAACTGTCTTGTCTTCGGCTGTTAGTCTTAGACCAGTCATACTTCACAACCTCACGAACTGGGGCTATGTATATGCTTCAAAGGACTATCATCATCATTATTGGACTGTGTATATTCTTTACACAATGTCAAGCTATCAACTTCAGACTTGTGTCAACTATGTACTATCAATACTGACTGTGTAAAAGAACCCAATCTCAGATCAAAACCAGACTTGTACGTGTTGTTGAACATACCTCTACCTTGTATGGTTTTATGCTTTCAACCTCGAGCTGTGGCAGATGTTGGTCATTGTAAGTATGCTGTAGATGACCTCACATGTGTATTTGGGAAGAAAACACAGAATCTACTACTGCTGTCAACACAACTTACATTCTTCAGAGTTGTTAACTTCTTTTGGTCGCAAGAATATGGTCTAGAAACAATTATGGTTGTTAACTCTGCATTAAACTGCTTCCCAAGTCTTATCAGACTTCCTCTTCACCTCAATCCTAGGACTTGATTCTCTTCTTGGAGTATTCAACGTTTCAAGACTGTTGTTGTTATAATCATGCTGTAGATATAGTCCATTGCTGGCTCAATGCATGCCAAATCCATCTACAGATAAGCCTTAGATAGTTATCCAAAGGTGGGCTCTTACTCCCACAATATGACATCAATGAAACTATCAAAACCCCATATAAGTCACAACTCAGATTTTGAGATGGACCTCAACACCAGTGTACTGTTAGAATGCTTGCAAACTTTGTCAAATATGTCAACCTTCAGCTACATTAAAAAATCTCGGATCTCTGCTGCTGCAAGCTTGGACTGTTTAAGACTGTGTAAGAGATGTCACTAAACTCTGTCAAAAATTCGGGTCTGCTCCCAAAAATCAGAGCTAAACTCCACACCACCGAAGTTTTCTACTTGTTGTTGTTGCTTCAAAGTACACCCGAAAATATCAGAGAAAATCATGAATTTCAGAGCTGCCGTTTACACCCTTAAAAAAATTCGGCCACTGTGTATTTCTGCGTTTTTCACAGTCCGAATTTCCTGAGAGCTCCTGTTTTCACCCACGAAATCTTACTCAAAAAAATGGTACACGTGTAGGGTATTTATATTGATTTTCCATTATAGTTTGGAGCCGACCTATCAAAGGAATTTTTATTTTAAGTTTTGACATTTTGCTGGGCCAACTTGTCTGAAGGGCTTCACAAAATGCATCCACATGTTTGTAGAAGGGTTGCTTGTCATCAACCTTATTTCCAAGACTGTTCAGCCAACTTCAACACTTGTCAAGTTTTCCTTTTTGAAGAGGGCTATCTTTACAACTATCAAACAAGGATTTCTGTTCCCACATCATTATTCAAGAAGTTTATCAAGGTAAACCATGATCAAAGTACCAAGGTCCATCATTTCTCGTGCAAGAATATCGTCAATGCTTCCTCCATGGTTCAAGAGCGGGTTCCAAGTTTCCATAAGAGGGCCATCATGTCCATGCAAGTATGAGGGTTTCTTCAAATTCTGTGGGCTTCAACACACCATGACCATGTTTCATATGAAATTGTTCAATCAAATGACCACATTATGGGTCTTTTGGGTCAATCATAAACCCAACCAGCATGGCTTCCATTATTGTGCAAGAAGCCTTCAAGATCCACGTTACCATATATGAGAGCATCATCATGGGCTCCATACACAAGGCATCAAGATCATCACACGAGAACCATGTACATCATGTCAACTAAGAGCAGGGCTCCACCATGTAATCCAAAGTATATCATGTGTGTGGGCTCCAAGTACTTCTTCAAGGGCTTCTTCATCAAGCAAGACACTTCATGGGCTTCTTCAGCCACCTTAGCCACGCAATGGGTCAAGATCCATCATGGCATCACCTTTGGGGTTGCCAGTCCTTCTCTTAGGGTACCATGACACCATCAGAGCATGAATGACCACAGAATGGGTCATTAATGCTTCTTCAACCCATCTAGGGCTTCTCCAACTTCTGTAAGGTCTTCAGGACCATCTCCAGGGTCTTCAACGTCTTCAGTAGGGTCTTCAACATCTTCAACAAGGTGGTGGCATCAAGATCCAAGCTTGTGGGTACATGGACCTTGTCAACCAGGTACAAGGTGCTTCAAGGCACAAACCCACTCTGTTTGGGATCCAAGGCACTGCAAGGTGGGACTTGGTGGCATCAATGACATCCTGTGGGGCCACTGCAAGTCCATGTTGGCATCAATGACAATTTCATCAACAACACATTCATTCTTTACTGAAAGATAGTTTTGTAGGAAGGTGAAAAAACTCATCCGAGGAGCGAAGTTAAAGTGCTAGAGAGGAGCCTAATTCAACAACCAGGCATATTTCAACGAGCATGCATTGGATATAACAAATCTGTACAGATGTACAGAACCGTACAGCATATTCATACAATCATACCGGTGGGTCTACACAGCCATACGGAACAGATCTGTACAGTCGTGCAGACAGTTGTACAGCAAGGCACCAAGCAGCAATTTGTTTTCTCAGTTTTGGAGGGAATTTTTCCTCAGTAAGTGTGCAGATTTATTCCATTCGAGTGTATCATACAGCTGCATGTTTTGGCAACTGTGGAGGTTTCCTTGTAAGCTTTAATCCGTTAATGAAATAGTTGATTTGAAGGAGTAAATTGTGTGTATATTGTGTTTATGCTTCCACTGTTCATTTTCCTACTATATGTGTGAATACTACTATGTGAAGAATCTACTTTATATAATTAAAATTTATTAAATTGAGAACATAAGGACGGCATTCACCTAGGGTTAGAAAACTTTACACATGAAGTGCATGGAGTTCTCACAAAGTTACTCATTTGTGTTTAAGCATACGTATGGGCGATCCAATAGAGTTGTTGATGCATTAAGCACAAGGACAACATTATTGACTACTATGACAATGGAGCTGGTGGCACTAGAAGAAATGAAGAATTTGTATGAAACTGATGCAGATTTTGGTGAAAACTGGAAAGCCGACAAAGAACAATGGATTGGTGACTAAACATTCTTGGATTACTTTATGAAAGGACTTTTGTTTAGATATCAGCAGCTATGCATTTCGGGATGGCCATTGAGAGAAAACCTCATCCGAGTGTTGCACAGGGATGGATAGAACTGGATTGCCAAGGGCATGAAGAAGTGGGCAAAAAGTTGTAGAATTCACTAACATGCAAAGGGAAAAAGTCAAAATATTGGATTGTACACAACACTACTAGCACCGGAAGCACCATAGTAACGTAACAGCACAGACATTGTGTTGGGATTGCCAAGAACTCGACAAGGTAATGATTCTATCTTCATGGTTGTTGACACATTTCAGTCCTTGTAAGAAAACTAGTGATACAACAGACATATTGTTTTGTTCTTTAGAAAAATTGTTCACTTTCATGATTCCGAGAAGCATAATCTCAGGTAGGAATAGAAAGTGTATTGGTCATTTTTGGAGGACCTTGTGGAAAAATCTTGAGACGAGATTGCAATTCAATTTTGCATATCATCTGTTGATTGATGGACAAAATACAGTAGTGAATAGAAACCTCATAAATATGTTAGGCTGTTTGGTCAAAGAGAATTGAAAAAAATGGAATTTGGTGTTGACACTAGCAGAATTTGCGTATAACAACTTGGTAAATAAGTCAACAAGAAAGTGACTTTTCCAAATTGTAATGAACGTTCACCAAGAGCAAGAGGAATGCATATGCAGAGTCATTTGTAGAGCATATGAAGGAAGTGCACAAGCAAGTGCAGCAATGGTTACAACAAATTAGCCAAGAGTATAAGCAAAGGGCTAATAACAAAAGAATACTGAAGAAATTCGAGGAAGGATACATTGTCTTAGCACATCAAAGAGCATTTGAGGAAGGAAAGGTTCCTAAAAGGCACATATAACAAGCTCAAATGAAGAAGACCGGGTCTTGCATGATCTTGAAGAAACTTTGTGATAATGCTTGTGTTGGAATTTCCTGAGGGTTTGGATATCTTACCCACTTTCAATGTGGCAGATTTGTATGAGTTCCATGAGGGAAATGTGGATGAAGTTGAGCAAATTGTTGGCTAGAAGAAGCAGAATCCAAAAAGGGAACAAAAATAGATTGCAGAGGTCTTGGAAGAAAAGTTGCAGACAAAACTTGAAGTAAGAAGACCAAAGAATATCTGATTTGTTGGGAAGGTGTTAGCACACAAATCCAAACTTGTAAAAAATCAAAATGGACTTATGAAATCTGTTTCAAAATGTGTGCAACTCATAGGATACTTATCCCTTGTGTCACTGATAACTTTCCTCTTAGTTTGGATTGGTGCAAGTCAATCTCAAGAGGGGGGTCCCTAACTGTTATATGCTGCTAATACGCAAATCTGTGTTAAAACATGGATAAATCATAAAAAGCAGCGAAATATGACTGTTATAAGTACTAAAACAACAGATCTGTGAGTCCAAATGAAACTACCACCATGTTGATCAATCTAAGGCGGTAAAATGAGTTAAAAATGACATAAATGTGTGTAAATTAAACTCAAATCTGCAAATAAAATGTTTATAACAGTGAACAAACTCAATCTGGGGCTGCTGTCCTTTCTCGAAATCTGCAATAAAAGGCTTAAAATAGCAGTTACAAATGCCTTTGGCCAGCAATTTAATGCTGCCAAATAATTGTATGGAAGGTTTTGTTTTAAAATTGAGGAATTTCGGACATTACAACAACATTCAAATGACAAATAAGTGAAAGAAAAATGTTGTAAATGAAGAGTAAATTCAAAGTACAGGCCTAAAATGCTACCAAAAATACCATGCAAACAAATTATAGATCAATAAGATAGAAGAGATAGAGAATCAAGCATAATCTAACTTCCCTTTGCATTAAATCAAGAGAGATGAAAACAAGTTGGTCCAACAATGTCCTTGCATAGAAATTGAGGAGCATAGAAGAAGAAGAGAGAATGATGTGACTTGCTTGTTGCTGCTAATGAGCAAATCCAACTCTCTTCCTCTCCTCAAACCTCACTAAATAGCTTGGCCTAGAGGCCCTCATGTGCCTCCCACTGACAGATCTGGCATGCACCAAGGGAGCTCTTCTCTAGAAGAGATTGAAGATGAGAGAATGTGCCCCCTTGCCTGGAGTTCATTTGTTGCATGAGAGAATGCACCCACCTTCTGCTAGAGTTCATCTGTGTCTCATGCACGAGTTAAGTGCCCAGTTCAACCGAAATTGTCCTCATGCACTTCACCCCTGACCTTGTGTACTTCACCCTATTTGCATGGCTCAGTTAAGTGGAGAAAGTATCATGCATGCATCATGTTTAAGTTTAGTTCACCCCAGTTTCCCGCATGCTCTCTAATTCCACCACTTGTCACAGCAGGAGACTGCCACATGTCGCACATGCATTGATGCCACATGTTGTGCATGCATGGATGCCACATGTCATGCATGCATGGCTCACAGCTAACAAATAGAAGATAGTTTGCATGTTCGAATATTTGGCATGCAAAAACATGCATGTCCATGCATGTGCCATGCAAAGCTATGCAACTAAAACCCTAACTGCCAAAAATAGAAGTATCTCGTGTGTCATCTGAAAAAAGCTCACTGGAATCCTGAGCTCACAAGGATGCCGAAGCAAAGCTGATCAATGAGCTAAACTTGTGAAATGTCTCTAACGATGAACCTAGATCATATCACTGAATCAACTTGCATTTGAACCCTATAGGAACCAACCTCTAATCTATGAAAAGCTCTCTCTGGAAAAAGGTTGAATACTAGCTAGATGAAATAAGTTGGCTCTTAACCTCCAAATTTGCATATGGGCAAATCTGGAGGTTAACAGAAGGCAAGGGCTTGGAAGCAGTCGGTTGGATTTCAAAGGCAACACTAGATCGAGTCACTCAACCATTGCATGAATCTTCTAACAATCTTGTGAGCAGGAGCTCACTTTTATTTTGACCTAAGGAGCCTAATGGAGGAGCATCCATGTTAAAGATAGTGCAGCTGCAAGACCCATTCTCAAGGAGGATGGTACCCTAGTCAGTTAACTAAGGTAGAGTAAGACCCTAGAAGGTACCCTAGGGACCCCAGTAGTCTCCTGGGGTTCTTGGCCTAGGACCAAGCAGGTTGATGCCATGGCAAAGTCCCTAACATATGGTTAGGGCCCCTATATGTCTCTAGGGTATTCTGGTCTGGGACCAAACAGTTTCATGGACACAATGTCCAAGCAAATCCTGCAAGTTGAGACAGAAACTTCCTGGTCTAGGACTAGGCAGATTCTTGGTCTGGAACCAAGCAGTTCATGCAGGTACATTCCTAGTCAGTTAAACAGGTAGTTTCTTAGTAAGTCGACCAACATAATGATGTGTGATGTGCTCTCTCCTATTTCGTTATTGCTAGGTTTCTTCTCAAGGGACTGACCTCCCTTGATGATGTCACTAGCACCTAACCCTTAGGAGCAGTACTGAGGACCAAAGGATCACATCATCCAAATTGGATCTTCTTCCTTATACTGTGATGATAAAAATATATATGGAACACATGTGACAATATACCTTGAGAGAGAAAAGATTAAAGTCCTTGGTCTTGTTGGTACTTTGGGTAAAAGGGGTTGTTTGTCCACTTTTATGGTACACCTTGGTCTTGTGGGTATCAAGGTTGTCTTAAGTTTTAACTTCTTATTGTGACCCCTTTGGTTGACTTATGGTCCTTTATCTTTTACTTGGTCTTAACGTCCTTATTATGTGTACCTTTGGTATGATGACTTTTATCTTATTGTTTTTTATTTTTGTTATTTATGTGACCATTTGACCTATGGTACCTTATACTAAGTCAAACTAATTTTTATTTTATGTGTAACCACCATAAAAGCAAGGGTGTTGAGAGAGACCCTTCTAGAAGTTCTTCCAAGTTTTAAATACAAATATTATCCCTCATTATCCTTCAAGAAACATCTCAGCTCTGATTTAGATGTGACGCCTTTGTTGCTAGGGCTTCCATGAGAGTTGTCATGACTTGCTCTGGTTGTCATGAGGGTGTCGAACCTTGCTGTGAACTTGATCAAGGATGTCATGACCTGTGTTGGGCTATTAAATTATTAATTCAGCATGAGCATGTTTTATGGACTGCATCTTCACCGTGGGTCACTTCATGGACTGTACCTTCACCATCACACTATTGTAGGGTGTTGTGTGCTTGTCTTGTTGACCTGTGACTTTCCTGAGCCTGTACAAGGCTCTTGTGAGCTTGTTTGGCTGAGTTGTGACCTATTACACCTGATTTGCAGACCACGTGGTGTATCTCCCGTTGGATCGTGACCTACCTTATCCATGGATTGTGTATTCTGTTAGACTATGATCTTATGTACCTGATCTGTGGACTCTGTGGGACTATGTGTCCTTCCAAGACTTAGTTATGACTGTGGGTTGTCTCTGTGTTTGTAGCCCCCTTGGGTTGGCCATGACTGAGACAGCTTTCTCCCAGCAGACTATGGTTGTTTTGAATACCCTTGGGCTAATTTATGACTGTGTTGTCTCCTTCCTACTGGGTTGTGACTTGTTAGAAGCCCCTAGAACTAATTTGTGACTGTGGTATCTTGTCCTAGTTAGGTTGTGACTGTGTATGCCCTTTAGGGATGGAATATTACTTAATTTGCTACTGTATGTATTTACCTATTGCACTCTCTCTCTCTCTCAAGGTATGTCATTCGTTCCTTTTGGCAACTTGTCCTTACAGTGACAAGAGCTGATTCCAAAAATGTTTGAGTATAAGGCAGATCCAAACCAGATCTCAACTAACTTTTATTACTTGTTGTTCATCAGTCTATACTACTGTTGTTATATATTTTGTTTATGAGCTTTTGTCTTTTGCATCTCAAGGACCAACTTTAGCACAGGGACCATTGAGGAGTGCTAAAGTTGAAAGAGATGAAAATTATGTTCTAATTTGTCTTACTGTTGTACTGGTTTGCATCTAACACTATGTTGGAATTTTATTTAGAGTTACTACTGTTCTGCATCTTGAAATTTATCTTGTGTTACTACTATTGTACTTTTACTTTGTTTAAGTAATTGACTGAATTGGTGTGCAAAGTTGTTATTTTTGAAAAACTCTAATCTAACCCAAAGCTTTAACATGGTATTAGAGCTTAGGGTTTGTAGATAACTCTGTTGTGCAATCTAACATAGTCTACAATGAGCCTAAGATAAGGGTTCAAGCATTGTCAAACTAACACATAAGGATTTGAACTTTATTTTGGCCATCAAAGTGTTAAAGATCTGATATTTACATTGACTAGATTTAAAATCAATGACAGCTAAACAAAGAGATGTATTTATATCAGCAGTATTGACAAGTGTTATTTCATAAAATGGACTTGATAGATTGTGGACATGATGCCCCTTGAATAGGTAGGTTAGTTATAACCAGCAAATGATAAGTAAGAAAGCTTACTTAACTTGTATTATAATTATGATACCTTATAGTTGATCATTTTTGTGCAAAAGTGTTTGGTTTTATGACTCATTGATGGATGTGATCAAGAATTTTCTAGCATAAGGAAGTTAGAGTTCATGATCATGATCATATAACTAGTTTGGATTATGTTGTACCAACAAGTGTGATGATGCATGATGAAGCTTAACCATTGTTTGTGATGCATCAATCATTGAATTTATAAAGAAGCTTAGAACTCATATCTAGGGTTATGATCTAACCTAGATTGTGCGATTGCATGTATGTTATTGCATGAGGATGATATGCTGTTGACATCTTTGCACCTCTAAGTGTACATGTTCAATTTAATCAAGATGCATCATGTGATTTCTGCATAAGGGCAGATATAAAGAGGGAGGACTTTCTATCCCAACTTATGTTGATTCTTTGTCATGACATATGGATATGCTCTTGATGGAATTGAGATAGCTGCTTTGTACATATATGAATGATAAGATCATGTTATTATGTGAAATTGATATTGGCTATTGATGACAATCAAACTTAACTTGTAGATAGTGTTAAGATTTCATATGCTAAGATAGATAACATTAGTATTCAATTCAATTTCACAACAATAGCATATACAAGATCACTAAAAGAAACATAATCACAAGATAGACACTGATTTATCCTGGGAAACCCTCTAGGGGAAGAAAACCCAACAAAACTTCCTCAATATAGATGATCACAAGTACAAAGACAAAATCCCAAACAAGTGCTCATTCTCCTTGCAGATATCTCTCTCTCTCTCTCTCCTATGCACATTACACAAGTGGGTGTGTGTGTCCAAATGAGAAGCACATCACTCCTATTTATATTTTATCTTCCACTTGATTTTTTCCCTAACTAGGTCAGCCCCAACAAACTTAACTGGGTCGACTTACCTAGGAAGACTCAAAACAATATAATATTACTTTCTGAAGAGTTCTATCGACTTGACTTACAACAGAGTTTTTACCTCATGACTCTATGATGACCAAATACAATAACAACATCCCGACGGAGGAATAAAACATCTCCGAATAAATTACAATAATAAAATACAATAGAATATTCTTCGAAGTTACAATATTTCAACACTCCCCCTTAGCGAGAAGGGTATTCTACTGATAGCAGCAACATCAACTGTAGGACCAGAGAGAGAGAGCATCATCAATAGTAGGAGCAAGGAGAGAGAATATCATCAACAACATCAAGGTGATACATCTATAAATCATTGGAAGTTTTCAACAACATCAACAACTGGAACAATTACTGGAACATCTTCAATATCTTCAGTACTGGAGCATCATCTTCTACAGCACTAAGTCTTCATCTTCTACATCACTCGATCAGCAACAACATCATCTGCAGCAACACTTGATCTTTCGATCAGCAACAATATCATCTGCAACAACACTTGATCTTTCAATCAACAACAACATCATCTACAGCAACACTCGATCTTTCGATCAGTAATAACATCATCTACAGCAGCATAACCTGCAACACACATGATCCAATTACGGGATGATCAATCCCTCTCACTTTAGGACATAAGTCCAAGGATGATGCAATCCTAACCACATCACTGAGACAAAAGTCTGAGAATCACTTTAGGACTAATGTCCAGGGATGATACAATCCCAACCACATCACGGAGACAAAGGTCTACAAATCACTTTAGGACTAATGTCCAGGGATGATACAATCCCATTGCAACATCATCATCACGGAGACAAAATTCTGCAGATCACTTTAGGACTAATGTCCAGGGATGATACAATCCCAACCATATCATGAAGACAAAAGTCTACGGATCACTTTAGGACAAATGTCCAGGGATGATACAATCCCAACCACATCACAGAGACAAAAGTCTGCGGATCACTTTAGGACTAATGTCTAGGGATGATACAATCCCACTGCAACATCATCATCACTGCTCCCCCTTTTGGGGAAGGTCCTTTCAAACCACACTAAGATTGTCACGAAAGTATTCAAACTTTACTCGAGACAGAGGCTTAGTCAACACATCAGAAACTTGCTCATCAGTGCTCACATACTGGAGCTATATAGCTCCCTTTTGTACCATATCTCGTATGTAAAAATATCATATTTCTATGTGCTTTGAATTGTAATGGAACACTGAGTTCTCCGTCATCTTTATACAACTATGGTTGTCACACAGAATCACTATGGTATCCAATTCCAGGTCAAATAGACCTGACATCAATTTTCGAAGCCATAGGGCTTCACAACTAGCAGAACAATCTGCTATATACTCTGCTTCAGCTGTGCTGAGAGAAACACTGGATTGATTCCTGCTAAACCATGAGATCATGGCGGATCCCAGATAATAACATCCACCTGAGGTGCTCTTCCTGTCTGAGACACTTACAGCCCAATCTGCATCTGTATAACCATACAATCTGTAGTCAAGATTTCCAACATAGTATAGACCAAAGTCTATCGTACCTTTCAGGTACCTCATCACATGCTTTACAGCTACCAGGTGAACATGTCTAGGCTTAACTAGATACTGACTCAGGGTGTTCACAACGAAGCATATATCTGCCCTGGTATTAGTCAGATACATCAACGACCCAATAATCTGTCTGTGCCGAGTCACATCCACTAACTCTGACGATTCATCAGCTAACGGCTTCAGGCTGGTATCCATGGGTGTGACCATGGCTTTACATTCCAACATATCAAATCTTTTTAGGATTTCCACAGCATACTTTCCCTGGTTGAGAAAGATTCCTTTTGGGTTCTGCCAAACTTCCAGACCTAGAAAGTAGTGCATCAATCCAAAGTCTTTCATCTCAAATTCTTCAGCAAGCTTCTTCTTGTACTCTACAATCTGTTTCTTATTTCCTGACAGAAATAAATCATCCACATACAGCAATAATATGACAGGTTCATCATCCATAACCTTAAAGTAAAGGTCAGGGTCAGCTTTACTTTTGGTAAAGCCCAAGCTCGTCAAAAGGCTATCTATCCTTCCATACCAAGCTCTATGAGCTTCCTTCAATCCATACAGATCCTTCTTCAACTTGCATACGTGATTCCGTCTGTCTTCAACTTCAAATCCCTGTGGTTGTTCTATGTACACTTCTTCCTTAATAACACCATTCAGGAAAGTTGACTTCACATCCATCTGGTGTAAACTCCACTTCATCATGGATGCAAGTGCCATGATGGTTCTAATGGAAGTGTACCTTGCTACTGGAGCAAATGTCTCTTCATTATCAATTTCCTCTTTCTAAGAAAATCCTCTAGCTACAAACCTTGCCTTGTATTTCTCAATACTTCCATCAATTGCATGTGTTATCTTGTAAATCCACTTGGAAGATACCACACTTTTGCCTTCTGGTTTGGGAACTATAACCCAAACATCATTCTTCATTATTGATTGGTATTCTTTCGTCATTGCTTCTACCCATTCTTTCTTCTGTATAGCTTCTTCATAATTGGTAGGTTCTTGATCTACGAGATCACACATCAAAGCCACATAACTGGAAAATGGCTTTGACTTCTTGCTTACTCTTATGGAGCCTTCTGAAGCTCCATACTTCTCTGCTTCTTGTATATTTTCTCTTACCCAAGCAGGTTTTCTCTTTCGTGACATATTCATAGTAGGATGTTCTTGAGGTTCTACAATATCATGGTCTTCTGATGTTTCATCTTCAGGTGAGGGTGCAGCTTCTATATTTCTAGGAGGTATATCTTCTTCATATACTTCTTCATGTTGGCACTTTCTGGATCTCTTCAAAGTTGCTTCTTCGTCAAATGTTACATTTCTACTAATCTCCATGTGATGGAATCCTGGAATGTATATTCTGAAGGCTTTGGAGACTTCACAGTATCCAACAAATATTCCCTTCTTTCCGAAAGGGTCCAACTTTGTTCTCTTTTCTTTTGGTATGTGAACATATACTGGGCAACCAAATATCTTGAGGCGGCTCACTTCAGGCTTCTTTCTTGTGAACATGTCTTCTAAAGTCTTGAATCCAAGGGCACTATGGGATAGTCCATTCCGTACATAAACTATCGTCCTTGCTGCTTCGGCCCATAGATGCATTGGAAGATCTTGATCATGTATCATTGTCTTTACTACTTCCATAATGGTCCTATTCTTTCTTTCTGCAACACCATTCTTTAGTCTTTGTCTGACTCTTCGAAAATGGATTCTTGATATTCTTTCCTTTTGCACATCCTTTGCAAATGCCTTCACGGTCGATCTTCATCTAGTAAGCCCGTCACTGCTTTGCTCACATGGGGTAGTGCTTTGTAGTTGATGTGAGCAAGCCTCCTATGCCATAATTCACTTGGGCTAGTGGTCTCATGAACAAGGGTTGTTTCTGAATGTCCCTTGAGTTTATATAAGCCTCCTTCTTCACCAATGACAAATGCATCTTCAATTGATTTTCCTTTGGGCCACATAAGTACTTGTCCATCTATGAATGCAACCCTATATCCTTTCTTATCTAATGCTGAGATAGAAAGTAAGTTCTTCTTCAAACCTGGTACATAAAAGACTTCCTTCATCTTCATGGGGGTTCCAGAATCAAGCTTGTAGCTTGCTTCACCAATTCCTTTGATAAGGTATTGATAGTCATCTCCTAATGATACATTTTGAGGAGAGTTCTACTCTTCAAGTTTTGACAAAGTTTTCTTTTCTCCCATCATGTGCTTTGAAGCACCACTATCAATAAGCCATGTATCTTCTCTAGGTGTCACAGACCCAGAGAGTGCAGAGAATAATACATACTCTTCTACATCTTTTTCTTTTGCTTGTTTTCTTGGAGGTCCTTCTTCTTCATCTTCATCTTCAGCTAGGTGTGCATGATGCCTTTTGTTGTTGTTCCTCTTCTTGTATTCTTCTTTCTTCAATGGACTATTCCTGGAAATGTGTCCTAGCTTGTCACAATTGAAACATTGAAAGTTGGAGTAGTTTCTTCTTGGATTGTGTCCTCCTGTCCTTTAGAACTTCTTGGGAGGTTGAGACTCCTTGTGGCATCCTTCTTGAAGTTAGATTGACTTCTTCCTCTCATGGTATGGGTGGCTAGGGCTTGATCATCTTCTTTAAGTAGAGCTTCTCTATTGGCTACTCTAGCCTCCTCTTGGTTGCAATATTCCCATACAATGTCGAATTTCATGCTTTCCTTTCTGGCACACATAATTTGGATGAATGAATCCCAAGGTCTAGTGAGACCATTGTGTTGATGTATTTGTAACTTCGGAAGATATTCTAATGTATATTATCATTGTATGTTGTTGTACCCCCATTGGGGATGCGTGTTACCCCTTTACGAGGTGTCTAAATTGTGTCTAGACCTTGAGGTGCAATAGTCCCCAGTGTAACATCATGTAATATGTAATTATGGTCTCTCCAGGAGAAGTGGGCCCCATGTGAGATGACATGTAGGCTTGGGTCATATATTTGGTCAATGACTTGAAAGGGTATAAATAGGGAGGCACTCTCCCTCATTTATACATCACACACACTCTCTAAGGCGCATGAGAGAGAGAGACAGTCAGAGGAGGAGAGAAAGATAGTTGTTGAACATTTCTTATTACTGCTTTTGATCATCTTACTATTCTAAAGAAGTTTGCGGGGTTTTCTCCTTTATGGTTTCCCTGATGAAAATCTTTGTGTCTTGTGTATCTTTTATATCTTCTTCTACATTTTGTTGTACTTGTTATTCTTTCAGATAAAAATCCTAGATAATCTAATCAGATCTTAAGAAAATATAACATGGTATCAGAACCTCTCTGAAAGAAGGCACTGTGCAGCTGCGGGAACTAGGGCTTCCTAGTTGAAGGTGTTCTCTCCACAGATCATCAAGCAAGGAGGGCTAGGCTAACTTGCCTCACTAGGGTACATCTATTGGTGGTAGTAGTTTCTGAATCAAAGAAGTTTCACTGTGCAGCCGAAATACAGCTACAATGGAAGCTAATGGAAATTAGGGTTTCATGCCTGAAAACCTAATTTCCATTAGCTTCCATTGTAGCTGTATTTCAGCTGCACAGTGAAACTTCTCTGAATCCTGAAACCCTAGAAGACTGAATTTAGTCATTCTAGAACTTTCGCTATAACGCAAGATTGGAGAAGGATCAGAAGTCGAAAATTTTATAGGACGAAAAGAAATTCTTGATGTACCTTCTGTAAAAGTTTTAGCCTAAGATTCGCTATACTTCAGGAGATATGGTTCCTCCAAATCAGGGTTCCAGCCTCCTGCAAAATACAGTCATAAACAGGTGACCTATGGAAATTTGCCATATCCCGGGCTAGGAAGGTCCAAACGAAATTTCGCAAGATGTTGCAGGTAGGGCACGGACTGTAGTTTCTGTGGTACACTTTTCAAACCCAAAATGTGAAATAGTGACACTTGGCAATTCGTACAAGTTTGCTATGTTGAATAGTCCCCAAAACAGTAATCTTGGGAAAATCAGAATAAGTCCCACTTGGAGAATCCATTTCTGCTCTAACCTGTGGGGTTGGAAAGAAGACATATCAGGCTATCTCAAGGAGAAGTTTTAGACTGTGAGGATCCGAAACTTCGGAGATACAGCAGAATCAATTTTAGACATTTCTGCAAAAGAAATTGGAAAACTAAGGCTTACTGTTCCGGGAGCTTCCCACCACTGGTTTCAGAAAAGAAGTACATTGGATAGCTCACCTTGAAGAGGCCAATCTTTTTGTCCAATCAGAAGTTTGAAATTCCAATTTGAAAAATTAGGGTTTCTCTGACAGCTCTAGAACCAGGTCGGACACCTCAAATCGGTAAGATCTAAATTTTTGCTATTTACACTTGAGGTTCTCATTTCAAAATGACTAATCACACCCAGCTTGATGACAAGATTGGTGAAGCTGACAACTTCCGAGTATGGAAGTATAGAACCTTCGTGATCCTTGAAGAAATTGACTTGGATCAGTATTTCAGTAAGGAAGTTCTACGAGCCAGAGGAAGATGAGGCTAAGTCTAGAGCCAAGAGAATCATTGCAGATTCTATTAAAGATCATATCATCCCTCATGTTTCATCCTTGAAGACACCAGAAGGAAGTGATTACCTTCAGCAGACTCTGGGAAGAGTGCACACAAGAAGAAGCTCGACTCATAATAAGAGGAGAAGATGGGAGCAACTGAAGATCAAGCTCTCACGATTCAAAGAAGATCCCTCAAGCGATGAGGAATATGAAGGACTCAATTCTTGAAGAACCTCTTATCCACCTTAGCATTTGGATAAGAAATGATGTTGTTATGAATGAAGAAGATGAGATGATGAAGCCGAAGGCTCAAGAAGGAGTCTACCCATGAAACAAATAAGGATAAGTATTCAATTGTAATTTCATGATATTGTTTGGTTATACATTTGTTTATATTCAGTTGATGGTTGAGTATTTTGCATTACTACTGAATTGCACATAATGGGTAAGAAGTCAATGATGGTGTACAACATTCCATTACTACTTATCTAGATTGAAACCTCTTTGCCGGCATATTAGGAGTAGTACACACTCTTAATAACATTGGGGTAGAATGCATCTAGAAGTTACTGTATGTATACATTATGTGGATGAATGTTGTAGCATCAGTTAAAATAGTCGCATGGCTATGTGACATATATTTGTCACTATTAATATGTTTTGGAAATTATAATATGTTTCTAATCATGAAACTGAACTTGACTTGTAGATCATTCCAAAGAACAAGTAACGACAGTTCAAAAGAGGAACCTGAAGCTTCCCAAGTCAAAGACACCATGGCGAAAGAAAGAGCTTCAGAAGAATATAAAGAGAACGGTAGATCCACCTTGAGAGATGAAGACCACCTTGGGCACTAGAAATAATCCAAGATGAAGAATAGTATGACGAGACTTCCAAAGAAAGCAAGAGGCCTCAGACACACTCTAGTTATGTGACACTATTGAGCGACATCATTGATGCAGAGCCTTCCAGCAATGAAGAAGTAGCCAAGAAGAAAGGGAAGGAGACTATGATCAAAGAGTCTAGTTCAAGAAGAATGATGTCTAGGATGTAGTGTCGAGACTTGAAGGGAAGTCCGTAGTGTCTTCCATATGGATCCACAAGATCCAGCATGCAGTAGATGGCAGCATCGTGGGATACAAGGCAAGATTCGTAGCATGAGGCTTCTCACAGAAAGAAGGCACATACTACAAAAAGACATTTGCACCAATGACGAGGTACACTTCCATTATATCCATACGTACAGGTATGAGATGGGAGATACATCAGCTGACATCAAGATAACATTCTTGAATGATTTAGTCAAGGAGGAAGTATACATAGAGCAGGCACTGGGAGTTGAGACACATAACAGGTAGACTCATGTGTGCAAATTAAAGAAGGCCTTGTACAAGCTCAGAAGGCACCCATAGGATAGAACATACAGTTACATAAGGAGCTTGAAGATCACCTAGAGTGATGAAGATCTTAACCTTTGCTACAAGATTGAAGATGAAAGCCTATAGAGGATGACAAGCTCATAGATGGGTGCAAGAAGAACCTTTCAACAAAGTTCAAGATAGAGGATCTTGGTATCCAGTGACCCTGGATGGATACATAAAATATTAGTAGCAGAGGAAGCTACTTGTCACTCCATTACAGAATGTTTCAATACATAAAAGTACGAAAGGATGACAAGCTCACAGATGGGTGAGAGAAGAACCTTTCAACAAAGTTCAAGATAGAGGATCTTGGTATCCAGTGACCCTGGATGGATACATAAAATATTAGTAGCAGAGGAAGCTACTTGTCACTCCATTACAGAATGTTTCAATACATAAAAGTACGAAAGGATGACAAGCTCACAGATGGGTGAGAGAAGAACCTTTCAACAAAGTTCAAGATAGAGGATCTTGGTATCCAGTGACCCTGGATGGATACATAAAATATTAGTAGCAGAGGAAGCTACTTGTCACTCCATTACAGAATGTTTCAATACATAAAAGTACGAAAGGATGACAAGCTCACAGATGGGTGAGAGAAGAACCTTTCAACAAAGTTCAAGATAGAGGATCTTGGTATCCAGTGACCCTGGATGGATACATAAAATATTAGTAGCAGAGGAAGCTACTTGTCACTCCATTACAGAATGTTTCAATACATAAAAGTACGAAAGGATGACAAGCTCACAGATGGGTGAGAGAAGAACCTTTCAACAAAGTTCAAGATAGAGGATCTTGGTATCCAGTGACCCTGGATGGATACATAAAATATTAGTAGCAGAGGAAGCTACTTGTCACTCCATTACAGAATGTTTCAATACATAAGAGTACGAAAGGCAGAAGGACAATGATGCTCCGCTTCAGAGGGAGTGACTGTAGAAGATCCTCAGGTTCGACATGGTACGACAGGATGGACAACTTACTGATGGCTCTAGGCTTTACTGAGAGTAAAGCGGATTCCAACCTTTACTTCAAGGTTGAAGGCGGAAGACCAGTGATGCTCCTGTTATATGTCGATGACCTGTTCCTGACAGGAAAAGAGGAACTCTTTAAAGATGCAAGAAGGAGACTTGCTACAGAGTTCAAGATGAAAGACCTAGGGATAATGCACTACTTCTTACGCATGGAGGTGTGGAAGAATGCGAATGAGATTTTCCTTGGTCAAGGAAAGTATGCAGTGAAGATTCTAAAGAAATTCGGAATACTGGACCGCAAGGCGATAACCACACCTATGACATCAAACTTGAAGCTTTTGTGTGATGCTTCATTAGAGACGGTTGATGCCACAATGTATCGTTAGATGATTTGTTCATTGATGTGCCTGACAAATATGAGACCAAACATATGCTTTGCTGTGAACAACCTGAGCCAATTCCTGACGAATCCGAGACATGCTCACCTGGTTGCAACGCATGCAGTGAGGTACCTGAAGGGTACAGTTGAGTATGGGCTCAAGTATGATACGAATCAGAAGACTACATTGCATGGTTATGTTGATTCAGATTGGTAGCGCCACTAAGAAGAAGAGCACCTTGGGTTGCTTCTTCAGTTTGAGATCCAGTATGGCCTACTGGTTTGGCAGGATGCAGTCCTGCATGGCGCTGGGTACAGCCGAGGCAAAATATGTTGCCACTTGCTCGGCTATTTGTGAGGTAGTATGTTTCTTTTGAAACCTACTATTTGATTTGATTGATCTGATTTGCATTTGTGTATCAGTGAAGCTCCAATATGTGATCCAGATTGAGATCTCTCGAAAGAGGGAGTGATGAGTTCTAGCATAGTCGGTGAGACAGGTTGTCTAAAAGCATAAAATCCTGGTGAAGCTTGTAGGTTGCTTAGACGTAATCAGTCCTGTAGGTTGTCCTCGGATGTTATCAGTCCCGGCGAAGCTCGCAAGTTATCCTTGGACATAATCAGTCTTGATGTGATTCTATGCTAGAAATAGCCAGAGTGATGTTTGAATACTTTAGAGAGAAGCTTGGTGTACTTCAGATCGAGGTTCCTTCCAAGGTGAAGTGATGAGTCCGAAAGACGCAGATACACATAAGCCTTTTCAACATGGTGCTAGGTTGGTCCTCCCATGATCGTTGATGTAAATGCTAAAGTCTTTCCGACATGGTGGTAGGTTGGTCCTCCCATGATTGTTGATGTAAGTGCTGGAGCCTTTCCGACATGGTGGTAGGTTGGTCCTCCCATGGTCGTTGATGTAAGTGTTGGATCCTTTCCAACATGGTGGTAGGTTGGTCCTCCCATGGTTCCGACATGGTGGTAGGTTGGTCCTCCCATGGTCGTTGATGTAAGTGCTGGAGCTTTTCCAACATGGTGGTAGGTTGGTCCTCCCATGGTCGTTGATGTAAATGCAGAAGCTTTTCTGACATGGTGGTAGGTTGGTCCTCCCATGGTCGTTGATGTAAATGTTGAGCCTTTCCCCGATGGTGGTAAGTTTGTCCTCCCATGCCGGTGGATGTAAGTGTTGTGTTATGTGTATCTAGGATGTGCTCCTTGTGATAATGAAATGATCTGAAGATGATGAGGTAACAATAGGGTACACAGGTGTTGCAAGGCATGTAATCAGTCCTGGGATGCTCCTTCAGGTTTTGCAGTGGCATATAATCAGTCCTGAAGATCCTGCAAGTTTTGAAGAGGCATATAATAATGTAACATCCCCGACCCTCCGACCGGCGAAGAGGACGCTACCGATTCTGCTATCTACCCAGGGAAACTAGCCCCATGAACATACAATGATAAAAATTGAAATACATTGAAGTAAAACATGCAGAGATGCATAATTATTGATCATAAAGCGAAAGCAACTACATTCCATTCCAGCATTCAACACATTTTAACATGTTCATCATAATTCATATAAACAATACAGTTGCATGGGTAAATTCACAAGAATACTTATCTTTGAATGAAGCCTCCCACAACTAGCTATGCCGCTGCAACATTCCACCCAACCATAGGCTAGTGTGCTCCTTAATCTCTCAGCAACACCGCCACCCCCGAGCTAGGCATGATTCCCCAAGGAAAAGGAAACTAGCAGGCTCACACATAGCCAAAGATATGTCAAAACTCAGTCAAGCCAAAGCTATGTTTGGCTTTATCAGACTGCCAAGGGGATGGAAAGGCTTGTTGCTAAACTAGTGAGCTCAACCATAGAGCTATGGACACCTGCACAAGATCTAAATTGGCTTTCCCAACACAAGGAATCATCGCCTTCTCTGTTGTACAGTCCCTCAAGCTATGGATTCCCTTCCATTGCTATTCAGGATGTGCAGTAAGAAATAATCAGCCCTCAAGATCTCTCAGTGAGGTTCCTCATGCACTAGACTTATCAGGAAAATTACCTCTTCCACTCTTAACTGATTAAGACCAAATCAAAGAGTATAACAACTCAGACCAAGGAAAGAGTGCACCTACAGCAAAATACCAATTGTCGGTCCTTGGAAAAACGTTCAGAAACCCAAAAACGGATTTGCAGATGGAGAAAACACCAAGGAGAGAGAAATACGATTTCAACAATCATTTAATAACTTCCTAGGGCCAAAATCGACCTATGCAAAAACCCAAATAGTGTTTTTTATTTCTGAAGGTGACTATGGCAATACGGGAGCCAAAACGACTACCATAAACCCCAAAATCGTGAATCTAGCTTCTTGGCCACTCAGCAAGGTGAAAACGGTTCCCATCCATTGAAGAATCCATGAAAATGCAAGAAAAACGTAAATCTTCCTTGCCCACTTACTGAACAATACCAAAACGAATTTATGGGCATGCAAAAATGAGGAAAAATGAGCAAAAACATGAATGATAACACACAGGAAACTTCAGCTGCATGAAGGAAGCCAACGTGAAGGAGAATGGGTGAGGAAAATGGAAGTAATGGGTGAGTAATGGCTTGGGAATGCATTCCCAAGCATTTACTTGCCCCACAAGTCAGAAAAACGATTTCCAAAAGCTGATGGCTTCTTCAATTCGAATTTCTGACTGCCATACTCTTCCCCATTCCCATGCATTAACTAACTCAACCATATTTTGGAAGAATTAAATGATGGGCACAAAAGACAAAATGGGTAGTTGAGGGTTTGATGGGTTCTCCCTTTGACATTTGACTTTTCCCCATTGGCCCAAAGGTTTAAATAATTTCCCTCCCTATTCCTTAGGAAAATCATGCCCTTTTCATTATGGTTGCATTGACATAGCTAGCTGTGGGTATTTAATTAGAATGCAAAATTACATGATGCCAAAAATTATAATGTGCCGGCTAGCACGAAATACCATCGGCAACGATTTTAATCGCCGAATCATAAAACGTTAAATCGATGGTGAGGCTTTTTCCTTTAGCTCCACACCACGATTAATTACAATATATACATCATATATATTTAATGCAAACGAGGTCAAAACCAGGGTGTTACAAATAAGTCCTGAGATGTACCTACTAGATGGCTTGCTCGCAGAGATGATGAAGACCTACATGGAGGCTAGGCCTACATCCAGCATGAAAAAGGGTTGGCACTGTAGAAACTTCTGATGACAGATAGTATGGGATGATGATCAAATTATGAGCAGATGATGGCAGCAGCTATGATGAAGACTCTATGACTCCTTGATGATGACGATGCGATGAAGACCTGACCAGATGTGTTGATGACTGTGTAGAGAGAGAATACCTTCCTAGTTAAGAGGGAGTGTTGATGTATTTGTAACTTTGGAAGATATTCTGATGTATATTATCATTGTATGTTGTTGTACCCCCATTGGGGATGCATGTTACCCCTTTACGAGGTGTCTAAATTGTGTCTAGACCTTGAGGTACAACCTTCGTTATAAGTCGGGGCAATAGTCCCCAGTGTAACATCATGTAATATGTAATTATGGTCTCTCTAGGAGAAGTGGGCCCCATGTGAGATGACATGTAGGCTCATGTCTTATATTTGGTCAGTGACTTGAAAGGGTATAAATAGGGAGGCGCTCTCCCTCATTTGTACATCACACACACTCTTTAAGGCGCATGAGAGAGAGAGACAGTCAGGGAGGAGAGAAAGATAGTTGCTGAACATTTCTTATTACTGTTTTTATCATCTTACTATTTTGAAGAAGTTTGCGAGGTTTTCTCCTTTATGGTTTCCTCGATGAAAATCTTTGTGTCTTGTGTATCTTTTATATCTTATGCATTTTGTTGTACTTGTTATTCTTTCAGATAAAGATCCTAGATAATCTAATCAGATCTTAAGAAAATCTAACACATTGAGAGTAGTCATAACTACCTCATCTTCATCAAGGGAGTCTCCAATGGCTTCTAGTTGCTCCTTGAACTGGGAGACCCTTGTGAAGTAGTCTTGGATGGATTCTCCTTGGCACATCTTGGTACTCTTCAATTGAGTTCTCAAATTCATCTTTCTATTGATGTTTCTTCCTTCATACATTCTGGCTAGGGCATCATACATCTCTTTCGGGGTCTCTTTGGATGACACTTGAGGAATCAAGTGGTCTTTGATAGAATCAGCAATGATCCTCATTGCCCTAATAAGGTCCTTGTGCTTTTTCTTAGCTTCATCCTCTTCAGGTTCTGCAACTTCTTCCTTGATGTATTTGGAAAAATCATTCTCTCTAAAAATGAGGCCAATCCTATATTTCCATGCTCGGAAATTCTCTATGCCTTATAGCTTATCCTCAAGCTTAGTGCTTGGGGCCATCTTATCTAGGAGGTCACCAAAAAATGAAATTTCTCAAAATACAAAACTAACCTTACCAGAAGATACGCTTGACTAAGGCGAATTGACTAGTACACTTGGTTTCTGAAGATTCCAAATTTTCACCTTTCAAAATTGACTTGCGAAATTCTGATCTAAAGTTTCTACAGTTTTCTAGTTTTCTGCAGTTTTCTGGTCCAAAGACAAACTAGGGTTTGATTTTCCCAAAGATCTACCCACTCAAAAATTTTGATCTAGGGCTCAATAGATGCACCCTAGGGAGGCGCAAGTTTCTATGTAATCAGATTTCCAAAACTCCAACTTTGACAGAAACCCTAATTTCTTGCCGGAGGGAGAAGAGAGAGAGTTTCACCTTGTCAAAGTTGTCTTATTCAGGCTAGCTCTGATACCATGTTAAGATTTCATATGCTAAGATAGATAACATTAATATTCAATTCAATTTCACAACAATAGCATATAGAGGATCACTGAAAGAAACACAATCACAAGATAGACACCAATTTATCCTGGGAAACCCTCTAGGGGAAGAAAACCCAACAAAACTTCCTCAATATAGATGATCACAAGTACAAAGACAAAATCCCAAACAAGTGCTCCTTCTCCTTGCAGATATCTCTTTCTCTCCTATGTGCATTACACAAGTGAGTGTGTGTGTCCCAATGAGGAGCACATCACTCCTATTTATATTTTATCTTCCACTTGACTTTTTCCCTAACTAGGCTGGCCCCAACACACTTAACTAGGTTGACTTACCTAGAAAGACTCAAAACAATATAATATTACTTTTTGGAGGGTTCTATTGACCCGACTTACAATGGAGGTTTTACCTCATGACTCTATGATGACCAAATACAATAACAACATCCCGACGAAGGAATAAAACATCTCCGAATAAATTACAATAATAAAATACAATAGAATATTCTTCAAAGTTACAATATTTCAACAATAAGATCCACAAGAGGAGGAGGATGTGACAAGTAATGAATGTTTGCAAATCCTGTTTATGATTAGAATTAAATGCAGAGCTCAAAAGGGATCTGAGTGCTCAGGTACAGAGGGAGCAAGAGGCTCCACAAAATACAGGATCAGTTACGTTGGATATTCATCCTCCCAAAGAAATTACCAGGCATTTGCCATTGATAGAGTGAAACAACAAGTAAGTTCAGAGATCAAGAAGGAGCCAAATGTGCTCCTCAATCCCCAGCAGAATGGGATTGCAAAGAAAAGTTGTGATCTCCCTTGAAGAAATTTTTCAAAGAATCCTCCCCAATGATATAGACATGGAAATAAGCACATGAGTCATCTCTCACAAATGAGCAGAGGAAGGAGGTCAGGGAGTCTTTAGTTGATCTCTTTAAGAAACCTATTGAGAGGTTTCATGATTGCTCTGGTTTGATATCTCAAATAAGCCACGTCACTATTTGAAATCCTCCATTTATGAGGAGGCAACCAAACATCAGGTTTGGAAGAGGTAAAGATGTTAAATGACGTGCAAAAAGTGGTTCTCAGCCAACAAGGGAAGTCAAAAGATCAAGCTTCTTGCTGACAATTAGAGTTGTTTGGAGCTCTCAGAAAATCATGTGCTATATGACAGGTAGGAACTCAACAAGGGGAAGTATCAGCATGTCTGGGACATGGTCTAATATGTTCTGTCAAGTAGACAGTTTACTGATGTGTTGACTAAGCCTCTATCGAAGTCTAAGTACTTCCGAGAAAAGCTTAGTATTGCTGAGAATGCCTCTCTTGCTGAGAGGGAGTATTAAAGATAGTGCAGTTGCGACATCCATTCTCAAGGAGGATGGTACCCTAGTCAATTAACTAGGGTAGAGTAAGACCCTAGAAGGTACCCTAGTGCCCCCAGTAGTCTCCTGGGGTTCTTGGTATGGAACCAAGCAGATTGATGCCATGGCAAAGTCCCTAACATATGGCTAGTGCCCCTATATGTCTCTAGGGTATTCTGGTCTGGAACTAGATAGTTTCTTGGACATGATGTCCAAGCAAATCCTACAAGTTGAGACAGAGACTTCCTGGTCTGAGACCAGGCAGATTCTTAGTCTGGGACCAAGCAGTTCCTGCAAGTACATTCCTGGTCAGTTAACCCCAGTAGACTACTGAGAGAAAAGATTAAAGTCCTTGGTATTGTTGGTCCTTTGGGTAAAAGGGGTTGTTTGTCCACCTTTATGGTACACCTTGGTCGTGTGGGTATGAGGGTTGTCTTAACTTCTTATGGGTATGGTACACCTGTTTAGCTGAGTCGTGGCCTATTGCACCTGATTTGCAGACCGTGTGGTGTATCTCCTATTGGATCATGACCTACCTTATCTGTGGATTGAGTATTCTATTAGACCATGATCTTATGTACCTGATCCGTGGACTGTGTGGGACTGTGTGTTCTTCCAAGACTTAGCTGTGACTATGGATTGTCTCTGTATTTGTAGCCTCTTTGGGCTGGCCATGACTGAGACTGCTTTCTCCCAGCAGACTGTGGTTGTTTTGAATACCCTTGGGCTGATTTAGGACTGTGTTGTCTCCTTTCTGCTGAGTTGTGACTTGTTAGAAGCCCCTGGGACTAATTTGTGACTGTGGTATCTTGTCCTAGCTGGACTGTGACTGTGTATGCCCTTTAGGGATGGACTGTCACTTTATTTGCTATTGCATGTATTTACCTACTGCACTCTCTCTCTCTCTCAAGGCATGTCATCCGTTCCTTTTAGCAGCTTGTCCTTACAGTGACAAGAGCTGATTCCAAAAATGTCTGAGTATAAGGCAGATCCAAACCAGATCTCAACTAACTTTTATTACTTGTTGTTCATTAGTCTGTACTACTGTTGCTATATATTTTGTTTATGAGCTTTTGTCTTTTGCATCTCAAGGACAAACTTTAGCATAGGGACCATTGAGGAGTGCTAAAGTTGAAAGACATGAAAATTATGTTCTAATCTGTCTTACTGTTGTATTGGTTTGCATCTAGCACTATGTTGGAATTTTATTCAATGTTAGTACTGTTCTGCATCTTGAAATTTATCGCTGTATTTTTACTTTGTTTAAGTAATTGACTGAATTGGTGTGCAAAGTTATTATTTTTAAAAAACCCTAATCTAACCCAAAACATTAACCTCTGACCTATGAAAAGCTCTCTCTGGAAAAAGCCTGAATACTAGCTAGATGAAATAAGTTGGCTCTTAACCCTCCAAATTTGCATATGAGCAAATCTGGAGGTTAACAGAAGGCAACGGCTTGGAAGCAGCAGGTTGGATTTCAGAGGCAGCACTGGACCGAGTCACTCTACCATTGCATGAGTCTTCTAACAATCTTGTGAGCAAGAGCTCACTTTTATTTTGACCTAAGGAGCCTAATGGAGGAGCATCCATTTGCAAACATACCCATGCACTGAGGAGAGAGGAAGTGGACACATGAGTTGCCCATCCCCCTCCAGATCAATGGCTCACAAACCCTCAAGTTCTGACAAGGGGTTAAAACTTTAGGAGTTTGTGGATCATTGATCTCCATTTGGATCAACAGCAGGGGTTGGAGGATTATCCAGATTTGAAGAAGTGGGAAAGGAAGGAATTTGGAGTTGAGGATGCCACCCCTCAAGTCCGTAAAACAATATACATTAATAATTTAATAAATAAGTCACAGGGTCATAACTCGAATGGTGGGGTGTGAGCTTGTTAACAGCCCCACACCCAGATTCAAATCCTACCAGTAATATATTGGCTAATAATGCTCGCATTGGCCAGAAGTGGCTTGGCTGAAAAAGTAGGCACCCTCCTATCAGAACATCTCAGCTCTAGGCTAAGTCACAAGATTCAAATATATGTGACTTGCGGGTTGTTGCATATATTTTTATATTTTATGGGGTATAGTGACAATCAGTTGGTTGATCTTGGACCTAGCCGAGGTCATTCTGTGCCATTACCAATCCCTTAGTCTATAATATATATATATATAAAAGAGACAAATTAACAAAAGGATTAGTGAGGCGAGTGGGAAAGAAAATCAGAAACCATTAATCATTCACATGATTATTTAATAAAGTCTTAAATTTTGGTTCGTCGGCCGTTCAGGAAATAATAATGGTGAAAGGGAGAAATTGGAGGGAAGCATGAAGGAGTGGACTCTAATTTTGGGGGGAACAGCACTCTCATTTTGGTAAAGGAGGAAGAGACGAAGGTATGTGAAGAAGACAGATCAACCAGAGAAGAAAAAAAGGCAGCCAGTAAGTGCTGAATTTTGTTTTGTTTTGTTTTGTAAACCCATCTGCGACTCGGACCCGTGAATAGTTTTTAATATCTTGATGAGGCAATTTGCCCCAGAGTTTATATCAGCGAAAGTGCCCTTTCTGGCATGTTTGTAAATGCTTTGAAGCTTTAATTAATAGACTATTCAGCTGTTCATTTTCCGCATTGTGTGCTGGCTTTATTTGCATGTTGTGTGCTTCTATTTTCAATTGCTGTGTGCTCTGAAATATTATATTGCAGCCATAGTGGGCTGCACCGAGTCCTTCACACAGATGAAGGGTCCAGCATTATCGGAAATATTAAAAAACGCACATAGCCGGCAATGATATAGAGAGTAGCGTGCAGTTCTGAATACACATTGATCTTTGATAACTGTTAGAATATGCTGAGAAACTAATTTATTCTGTAACTGATTACATGACATGACTGTAGTTCTGCCCTGTTCTGGGCATTCTAGTAATGCTGGTTGAGGAAACTGGTTTCCTGTGACAACCATTGTGATGACAAGACATGGTTGTATTGCATGGTGTGTTTGTAACTTGGTTCTTCACAACTGCTTCTCCGATTGCTGTTGATCTTTGTATCTAGGTAGGTATTCCCAGAATAGGCCACTTCATTGACACCTGAGTCCAAACTTAGTAATAAATCCTGCTGGAGTTGAAAGAACAGTCTTTCAGTGGCCCAGACTGGTCACAAGTCCAGGGCAATTTTGGCAGAATAGCTACACCTTGGAAGCTAAGTCAAAAAAAGTCTGATCTTTCTAGTACACCCCTCGGGATGTGTAGTACTATAACAATAATAATTCCTAACTAGCATAGGACTTACAAGCAATATGAGCATTGAGAAATCAATTGTTCTATCTAAGATTATTGTTTTCCTTGACAATAATTAAACTAAAGGGAAAATGGCTTACGTTATTGTGTCTCCTCTATCAGCAACTGCAAAATTATTTCTCGTGAAGAAGGACATCACCTCTCCAGCTATCTGATTTGGTGGCTTCCCATCTTCCTTTGTAACTATAAATGTCTTCTGCACAATCTGTCCATCAATAGCAGATTCCGATAACTATATTTTAGTATAATATAAATACTTACTGCCAATTCTGTGAATATAATCTAAACCCTCCATAGTTCTGCATAAGAGATATTGCTAACTAAAGGGGTGATGAAATTAGAGTACCTTGGACTTGGTGGAACGCTTGATTAGGGACCATAGACCGGGCAGAGAAAGCAGGAAGAGACCCAGCGAAGTGTAGTAACTCGCTTCAGAGTATCCACTTTTCTCTGAAAGTGTGAAAATGGGGACGACGTCGGCCACGGATGCATTGGGCTGACATGGTCTGCTCCTCGCGGGATTAGAAATTGTGGCATTCGAGAAGAATGAATTGTGCTTGAGATTGGATTTGGAGTATGAATTTGTTCTGGTTGACGTGAAATTGATGTGTGCATTGTAAGTGTGGTTGAATGGAATGGGATAAGAAAGGGGAATGGAAATGGCGAGATGAGGTGAGGTTTTAGCCATCGATAACATTACACCCGACTCAGTACTCCACAACGACATACATCTTGTAAAGACCTTATCGTATCATTATCGGGTTAGTGGGTGCCTTAATTTTCAAAATTTTGAAGTTGTAAATGTTCGTTCATGTGAAAATTTAAAAAGGAAATTAATAGTAAGACGCATTATTTTAAAATTTATGTAATTTTAAACTGATTAACTATGTGTATGTGCATTCAAGGGATATGAATAAAAGTTTATTTTATATAGTTGGGTTGGATAGCATGAATGATTGGTTGTTTTTTCCATTTAAGTTTAATTATTGTAAGAGATATGATGCTCTTGTTGAGCCTTTATATATTGACTAAGATGGGAGAAAGAGGTAAGACAAAGATTAGCATAGATTTGTGCTTTATTGGGAGAAAACCTACACGGTGTTACTCTTCATGAAGAGGCAACCAAGAACATGTTCTCATATGCTTGGAGAAGTATTACAAGTAAGTCACAAGAATTCGAGCCCATTTGCAATGGAACAAAGAAAGTTATATACCCTCTAAATTTTACTTTGATTACCTTAAAAGAAATAATACTTAAAAAAAAGGGGTTTGCAAAAACAAAATGAATCTTTGTGAAAGACTTGGAAGAAATTAGATTGATGCTTAAACTACACTCTCAAACTATTTGTACCAGGTATCTTTTAACTGATGAAGTGGTGCCAACTAGATAAATGTGTCACTAAATGATCTAAAATGGATCTGAACTCTTGAATGGATGTAATGCTACCACTAGTATTGTAATATGGCAATGATTAAATGTGATACAATAGATAAAAATAATAATACAAGGAAAACAAAAACGTGATGAAGACAAGAGGAAAAAATGAAATAAATGTGAAAATAAAAATGAAATTTGAGAAATTGATAGATAATGAGAAACAAAAGGTGAGGCTTATTGGCCCTTCCATTACCCAAGCTCTCTCTATTTGTTCATTGATTTTCACTCAAAAAGGGCTTTTGGTTGAGAGCAAAAGAGGATGCACTTGGGAGCCATAAGCAACCTTGTAATCAGAGAATGCCAAGAAATAATAAGCAACCATTCAAAGTCGGTTTTCCTAGTTGGGTTTCCACAATAAATTTATAGTTTCCATTATATGCTTGATTGATTTCTCTTGTTCATATTATTAATTGTTGGCAGTGATTTAATGGAAGTTAATCTTGGTTTTAGTGCTTCTCTAGTTTATGGGATGGTTTAAAAAATCATTCTCAACTATGTGAAGTTGTCTTTCATGTTTTTCATTTTGTCTTTCCAGATACAAATGCCAATAGCTCTTAAACTGCCACCATCCATTCCAACATGAATCCTAAGATCAATGGCTCTCATCTAAGAGTTGTTGCAATTATTAGGTGGTTTTTAAATTGAAATTTTTTAACATATTCACTGTTGGACGATTTTCTCACTAAATGGATGGATGTAAATATGTCTGGGGTGTTTTTCTCACTAGTTGGAGGAATTTATATATGCTTGGGCGTTTTGACCATTGTTGAGACTGGGGCATTTTTTAGCACTAGTTGAAGAATACAAATGTGTCTAGGGCGTTTTAAGCACTTCTAGAAGAATATAAACATGCATGGGCGTTTTTTACCACTGTTTGATGAATATAAATGTGCCTAGGGCATTTTTTACCACTGATGGATGAATATATGTTAGTTTTTCTTAAGATCTGATTAAATTATCTAGGATCTTTATCTGAAAGAATAACAAGTATAGCAAAATGCATAAGATATAAAAGATACACAAGACATAAAGATTTTCATTAGGGAAACCATAAAGGAGAAAACCCTGCAAACTTCTTTAGAATAGTAAGATGATCAAAAGTAGTAATAAGAAACGTTCAACAACTGTCTTTCTCTCCTCTTCTGACTATCTCTCTCTCTCTCTCTCATGCACATTAGAGAGTGTGAGGTGTGTACAAATGAGGGAGATCGCCTCCCTATTTATAACCTTTCAAGTCACTGACCAAATATAACATTCGAGCCTACATGTCATCTCACATGGGGCCCACTTCTCCTAGAGAGACTACAAGTACATATTACATGATGTTACATTGGGGACTATTGCCCCGACTTACAACGGAGGATGTACCTCAAGGTCTAGACACAATTTAGACATCTTATGAAGGGGTAACACACATCCCCAATGGGGGTACAACAACATACAATGATAATATACATCAGAATATCTTCCGAAGTTACAAATACATCAACACTCCCTCTTAACTAGGAAGGTATTCTCTCTCTACACAGTCATCAACACATTTGGTCAGGTCTTCATTGCATCGTCATCGTCATGGAGTCATAGAGTCTTCATCATAGTTGTTTCCATAATCTTCTTATAATTTGATCATCGTACCATACTATATGTCATTAGAAGTTTCTACATTTCTAGCCCTTTTTCATGCTAAATGTAGGCCTAGCCTCCATGTAGGTCTTCAAATCATCAAGTAGGTATAGCTCAGGACTTATTGGCTTGCAAAACCTGAAGGATATCCCAAGACTGATTATATGCCTTTGCAAAACCTGAAGGAGCATCCCAGGACTGATTATATGCCTCTACAAAACCTGAAGGATCTCCCAAGACTGATTATATACCTCTGCAAAACCTGAAGGAGCATCTCAGGACTGATTATATGCCTCTGCAAAACCTGAAGGATCCTATTGTTACACCTTCATCTTCACATCATCTCATCATCACACGGAGCACAGCCCAGATACACATAACACAACACTTACATCCACCAGGATGGGAGGACAAACCTACCACCATTCAAGAAAGGCTCAGCAATTACATCAATGACCATGGGAGGACTAACCTACCACCATGTCAGAAAAGCTTCAGCAATTACATCAACAAACATGGGAGGACCAACCTACCACCATGTCAGAAAAGCTCGACAATTACATCAACGACCATGGGAGTACCAACCTACCACCATGTCGAAAAATCCCAACAATTACATCAATGACCATGGGAGGACCAACCTACCACCATGCCGAAAAAAGCCCATGTGTATCTACATCTTCCGGACTCATCACTTCCCCTTGGAAGGAACCTCGATTTGAAGTACACCAAGCTTCTCTCTGAAGTATTCAAACTTCACTCTAGCTAGCAGCTTGGTCAATACATCGGCTATCTGCTCGTCTGTCGCAACATACTGGAGCTTCAATGCTCCTTTCTGCACCATATCCCTGATATAGTGATACTTGATCTCGATGTGCTTCGACTTGTTATGGAACACCAGGTTCTCAAACAACTTCACACAACTCTGGTTGTCGCAATATATACAAGTAGCATCCGACTAGAGAACAAACAAATCAAACAGTAGCTTCCTCAGCCATACTGCCTCACAACTAGCCGAATAAGTTGCGACATACTCTGTTTCGGTTGTACTTAGTGCCATGCAAGACTGCTTCTAGCTAAACCAAGAGATCACACCTGATACCATACAGAAGCAACACCCCAAAGTGCTCCTCCTATCAATGGCACTGCCTGCCCAATCCGAATCCACATAACCCCCTAGGTTAATCTTATGATTCACATCATACTTGAGTCCATAATCAACTATACCCTTCAGGTACCTCAGAATCTGCTTTGCGAAAATCAAGTGAACATGTCTTGGATCCGTTGGCTCAATGTGTTCACAGCAAAGCAAATATCTAGTCTCGTATTTGTCAGGTACATCAAGGATCCAATCATCTGACGATACATCGTGGCACCAACCGATTCTGATGAAGCATCACTCAATAGATTCAGGTTTGACGCCATGGGTGTGGTTATTTCCTTGCAGTCAATCATCTCGGACCTCTTTAGGATCTCTATTGTATAATCCCCTTGACCAAGGAAGACTCCATTTGTACTCTGCCACACCTCCATGCCTAAGAAGTAGTGCATCATCCTTATGTATTTCATCTCAAACTCAATAGAAAGTCTCCTTCTTTCATCTTTAATGAGTTTCTCTTCATCTGTCAGTAACAGGTCATCGACATATAGCAAGAGCATCACTGGTCTTCCGCCTTCAACCTTGAAGCAAAGGCTGGGATCCACTTTACTCTCAGTAAAGTAAAGGGCCATCAGTAAGTTGTCCATCCTGTTGTACCATGTCGAACTCCCTAGGTCACCTACTTATGACTGTATTCTAGAGGAGGCTGGAACCCTGATTTGGAGGAACCATATCTCCTGAAGTATAGCGAATCCGAGCATGAAACTTTTATACATGGTACAGAAAGAATTTATCTTTGGCCTATAAAAGTTTCAGATTTTGGGCCTTCTCCAATATTGTGTTATAGAGAAATTTATAGAATGACTAAATTCAGTCTTCTAGGGTTTTCAGGCATGAAACCCTAATTTCTATTAGTTGCCATTGTAGTTGTATTTCGGCTACACAGTGAAACTTATTTGATTTAGAAACTGCTACCACCAAAAGATGTGCCCTAGTGAGGTGATTTATCCTATCCCTCCTTACTTGATGATCTGTGGAGAGAACACCTTCAACTAGGAAATTCTAGTTCCTGCAGCTGCACAGTGCCTTCTTTCAAAGACGCTCTGATACCATGTTAGTTTTTCTTAAGATCTAATTAGATTATCATGGATCTTTATTTGAACGAATAACAAGTACAACAAAATGCATAAGATATAAAAGATACACAAAACACGAAGATTTTCATCGGGGAAACCATAAAGGAGAAAACGCCACAAACTTCTTCAGAATAGTAAGATAATCCAAAGCAGTAATAAGAAATCTTCAACAACTATCTTTCTCTCCTCCTCTGTCTGTCTCTCTCTCTCATGCGCCTTAAAGAGTGTGTGAGGTGTGTATAAATGAGGGATATTGCCTCCCTATTTATACCCTTTCAATTCACTGACCAAATATAGCATTCAATCCTACCGGTTATCTCACATGGGGCCCACTTCTCCTAGGGAGACTACAAGTACATATTACATGATGTTACATTGGGGACTATTGCCCCGACTTACGACGCAAGTTGTACCTCAAGTTCTAGACACAGTTTAGACATCCCATAAAGGGGTAACACACATCCCCAATGTGGGTACAACAACATACAATGATAATATACATCAGAATATCTTCTGAAATTACAAATACATCAACAATATAGATGTGCCTATGGAATTTTTATTTCATTGTTGGATGAATTAAGAAGTATTTGGGTGTTTTTATAAACTGTTGGGTGAATTTTGAAGTGCCAAACTGTTTTTTATAATTGCCTGTATGAATTTATACTACCTCAGGTGAATATAAAGGTTGTCGAAGCAATAATATACAGGATAGGACAAATTAATTGTTGTTGGAGCAGATTTCTCCATTGTTGTGCGAATTTCTCTTATTCTAGATGACATTTAAACTAGTCTTGATCATTTTATACCTATTGGGCTAAAGTTAAATGGTGCCAAGCTAATTTTAGGCTTATTAAATGTCCATTCTACTTGTTGGCTTGAATCCCTTTTAAAGGAGACAAATTTAAATGGTTATGGACTAATCTATGCATGATGGGTGTTTTTATAAATGCTTGGGTGTTTTATAACACTTGGGGAAAATTTTATTTATTGTTGGAGTGAGTAATATGGGTTGGGCATTTCAATATCTTGTATGGAATCAATAATCATGGAAATGCTTTCAATTAGAACTTATGCACCAAAGTTTTCATTCGACGTGGTTATGTGGCAGGCAAGTTCACGAAGTCATCCAGCTGGAGAATAAGACAAAGTGGCAGTGTTGATTGAATAATTTCTTTCCTTAAAAGATCAACATAGCTAGGTTTGCACATATTGTTGTTTTGACATTGGCTTTGTCATGTTGGAGTTTATTATTGGAATATCTTCCATGCCATAAGTAAGTTGACCGAGCAGAAATTTTCCAGAATTTCTACTGACGGTTGGGAGAGCTTGATTGTAGGCTGATCACGTGGAGGATTTCATCCTGGCGTTTCTCCTCTACCTCGAGCTGCTCACTGGCTGTGGGCTGCAGGACGGTGCTGTGCAGAGGGACGGGCCCACCGTGGGCATCCAGAATCCTGGCTGGCTGCTTGATTGGGTATTCCTTGTGCTGAGGGCTTGGATTGGATTTCTAGTGGGGAAATCCGATGGGTTTGCCCTCGGATCTGAGATCTGAGGCCTTCGACCGGCTAATCGATTATCAGACTAAGAGATCAGGGAAAAGGTACCCGCCGAAGTTTGTCAAGCGTATTGAAGATGTGCCGGAGGTAGCCCTTCCTCCGGAAGAAACCATGAGGGTAGCTCTATCCCTGGCAGATCGAGCTCTGATCAGGCAATTCACGGGGCTCTGGCCCTCACCAAAAACTACGGATAGTTGGGTCCAAAGGAACTGGAATCCTCTGATATCTAAAAAAGTTGCATCTTACTCCATCGGAAGGGGCTACTTTCTGTTCGATTTCGAATCCAAGGAGGACAAAGACCTAATTTTCAGAAATGGGCCCTACTTCATGGGGCCGCAGGGACTATATCTTAATGGGTGGACTCCGAACTTTGATCCTGAGGCTAACACCCCCAAAGCAGTGCCAGTTTGGGTCAGACTTCCAAATCTCCCCATGCACTGCTGGAACCCTAAATCTCTCGAGGCTATAGGGTCCGTCTTGGGAAAATACATAGACATGGCTAGCCGGAAGGACCAATATGCCTACACTTGCATATGCGTTGAGGTGGATCTTGAAGCAGGATTGCCAGAGGCTATAAAACTTACTGTGGGGAACTAGTCTCATTTCCAAAAATTGGACTACGAACAACTACCTTTCAAGTGCAGAGGCTGCCAAGAATATGGGCACTTCATCCATAACTACCCCAAAAAACCAGAAATCCAGCAGGACAAAGCAGAGGGATGGCAAAGAGTAAACAGAGTTAAGTCTAAAATCCAAGCCGAAGCGGCCTCTAAAGAAGCCACAGTCATCCCTATTGAAGGATCTCAAGAAACCTCCAAGACTAAAGAAATCAATGATGTAAGGAATGAAACTAATGATGTTGAAGAAAAATCCAGTAATGAAGTTAGTAAGGAGCCAGAAATAACCCTATCAGACCAGCAAGGGAAAGACCATGATGAAGGTACAGCAACGACCAAAGAAGGAGAAAGCATGGAGAAGTCGGAGGAAGAAACTCAATCGGAAGAGGAAGAAGAGGAAGAAGGGGAAATAGAACTGACTACCCCAAGAAAGACCAAAACCAAAGGAAGGAAATCCAAAAAAGAAGTAAGGGAACAGGAAACCTATAAGGATAAGCTGCAAGGATCCCAGCTAACCCTGGAAAAACTGCTAAAGAATACGAGAAATACCCGCCATCAAGGGCATGCCTACAACCTCCAAAAGTAAGTAATGAAGGTCCTCTCCTGGAACTGCAGAGGTCTCGGTAGCAAAAGCAAGGAAGAATCTATGCTAGATTTAATCTCTCTTCACCAACCGGACATCTTTTTGATCCAGGAGACCAAGATGGAGGAAGCTACATTTCTCCATGTAAGTCAGAAATTTTGGAAAAAAAGAGGTAAAGCTGCTATTAGTTCAAGGGGCGCATCCGGAGGCATTGGAACTATATGGGATGACAAGAAATTCGAGGCTGTGGCCATCAAGTACAGTCCTCATTAGATCCTCACCCTACTGAGGCATATTGACACAAACATCCTGGTAAGAATCTTCAACCTTTATGCACCCAATTCATATGCTGAAAAAAGAAGTTGCTGGAATATTCTTCGGGAGGAAAGAAGCAATTTGCTAGGAAATGTAATTATTGCTGGAGATCTCAATGTCACTCTCAGCCAAGATGAAAAAAGAGGGGGTTCCCTGGTTAGAGATCGCATCAGAGAAACTGTTGATGAGACCATGTTAGAATGGAATCTCATGGATATTAAACCTTCATTAGGAAAGTTTACTTGGAATAATAAAAGGATTGGGCCAGGGCACATTGCTGCCAGGCTAGATCACTTCCTGGTTTAGGACTCCTTCCTTCTCCTTGGCCTGAATCTTTCTTCCAAAATTTTACCGTTTGGAGGATCGGACCATAAGCCTGTACTCCTTGAGATGGAGAAGGATAAAAATTTGGGCCCTATTCCTTTCATATTTAATCCGTTGTGGGCCAATCATCTCGAATTCCTAAAGATTGTTGCAGATGCTTGGTCTCCCCCGGTCACTGGATCCCCTTTCTACGTTTGGGAGGAGAAATTAAGGAGGCTCAAGAAAGTACTTAAAGGCTGGGCTAAGTCGATCCCATCTCCCAACCTCAAAAAAGTTCAAGCTACCCTTGCGTTGGAGACACATCAGGCCAGCATGGAGGATAGAATTGTGGTCAACTCAGATATTCAAACTGAGATCAAGTTGCAGTCGGATCTCCACGCTGCTTGCAGACACGAAGCTAAGTGGTGGAGGCAAAAAGCTCGCTGCAAATGGCTGAAAGACGGTGATAGAAACACAGGCTTCTTCCACAAACAGGCGGAGGCAAGAAAAAATGTCAATTTCGTGCATGAGATCCAGGCTCATGATAGGCTTATTATCAATTTTGAAGAAATAAAAGAGGAAGCTTCCAGGCATTTCAAAGACCTCTTCATGGCCCAGCCTGTCATTGAAGACACTGATCTGCTTCAACTAATTCCCAGTGTTGTTAATTACCATGATAATGAGTCTCTGAAGCAATCAGTCACGATGGAGGAAATTAAACTGGTTGTTGACAGTATGGAGGAGGATAGAGATCCTGGGCCCGATGGATACAACGTTAATTTTATTAAAATATGCTGGAATATCATTAAAAAAGATCTCTTCAAAATGATCAAGAAATCCCAATCCTGTAGCAAAATTGGGGGCAGCACGAATTCAGCTTTCCTGGCTCTGATACCCAAAGAGAAGGAAGCTAATTCTTTCGACAGGTTCCGACCCATATCCTTGTGTAATATAGGATATAAAATCATGACAAAAATCATAGCCAGCAGATTAAAATATATTCTCCCTCACATTATCCCGGAAAATCAAGGCGGTTTTGTGAAAGGCCGGAAGATCTAGGACAATATTATTTTAGTTCAAGAGGCCATCCATTCTAGTACAAAGAATGGAGACAAAGGAATGGTGGTGAAACTTGACCTGACAAATGCCTTTGACAGAGTCAGCCACCCATTTCTCCTTCAAGTAATGAGGAGATTCGGATTCACTCCAGAATTTATCTCTTGGATCAAGGCCTGTATCAGCCAGCCTTGGATAGCTCTGCTAGTCAATGGAAGAGCTGCTCCCTTCTTCCAAGCCACCAGAGGTCTGAGGCAAGGATGCTTGCTATCCCCTCTGTTGTATGCCATCCAGGCTTTAGTTCTAGGTTTTCAATTGGAATTTGCCAGGCAAGATCAGGATCTTTCAGGAATTAGGATGGCAAGAGGTACTAAAGACATCAATCACGCGCAATTCGCGGATGACACTATCTTACTTAGAGGAGCCAGTCAGATCATAGCTCGCCGGTTCAAGAATGAAATGCACCGTTACTGTCAAGCCTCCGGTAGCAAAATCAACTTTAGGAAAAGCCAAATCTATGGATGGAACATAAACCCAAGGGAAATGCTAGATATTACCCAGGTTCTTAACATGGATGGAGCAGTCAACTGGGAGTCCTTCAACTATCTTGGGGTGCCTATTTTCAAATCCAAAACCAAGACCTCAACTTGGCTCCCTATTGTGGAAAAAAACAAAAGGAAAATCCTGGGATGGGGGCGGTCTGGCTCAACCTGGCTGGGAAGGTAGTGCTCATCAAAGTTGTCTTGAACAGCTATCTACTCTACCAATGCTCATTATTACTTGCTCCAGCCCAAATTATTAACCAGATTGAAGGATTGATGAGAAACTTTCTCTGGCAGGGAGGAAATAATGGGGGTGGCAAAAAATTCACCTTGGTAAGCTGGAAAACTATCAAACAACCATGGTCTGAGGGAGGTCTTCACATAAGAGACTTAAACATTCAAAATTTGGCTATCGGAGCCAGGCTGCTATGGAATATGCTGGTGCCCAAACTGTGCTGGAGCAACTGTGTATTAAAACGCAAATACTTCCACGGTCCAAGACTTAGATGTTTCGATGGAGAGCCTGCGATTAAGAATGAATCCTCCATAGTGAAAATTTGTAAGAAGGTGATTCCATTCTTCACCTCTAAATTGCACTGGATCCCTGGCAATGGGAAACGGATAAGAATCTGGCAAGACGTGATCCAGGGACAGACCCCACCTAAGCTCCCTCGTCTACAAAATTGGATGACAGCGCTAGGAATTAACACATTATGGGACATTTCTGAATGGGAGAATGATGAACCAGCGCGTTGGGTGGGCTGGATGCTGCCGGAGTGCCCTGCTGACTTAAACAACGAAAAAAACCCTGCTTTTATCTCATTTGTCTAGGCTGGCTCCATTGAAAAAAACCATGAAGGACAAGCGTGGATGGGGACGGAGCTTAGGCAGATACACTATGGTAGAAGGATATCAGAGATTTTCTGCCAACTATAACGTGCCCAGAAATCCATAAATCTGGAATTATTTATGGAATTGCAGGATAGTTCCGAAAATTTAGATGTTTACTTGGACTCCGATGCATGGGAGAGTGCTTACTGGTGAGAATCTGGAGAAAAGGGGGATTGCAGGCCCATTTCACTGCCCTCTCTGTGCTATAGATGCCGAAAATATCAGTCATCTTTTTTTAAAGTGCCCTTATGCTATCTCTGTCTGGAAGGAGGTGCTGAAGCATTGGGGAGATGGATTTCAATTACTGGATCACATCCAAGCCTGCTCTCTCAATTGGGATAAACTCTATCAAGGAGAGCTCAGAAAAAAAATGGAGTGAAAGCATGCTGGATGAAACTTCCAAAAATAATTTGCTGGTGTATTTGGAATGAAAGAAACCATAGAATATTTCAAGACAAACTTCAGCCAGCATGGAAGATTGTTGCTAAAGCAAATGCTTTACTCGGGGAGGTGGTCAGTATCTCCAAGATTCCAAATAATAAAGAAACACTGACTGGTACTAAAAACAATTGGATGCAAAGCCTCAATATCATGGCCACAAATTCTATGAATGCTAAAAATTCAGAGGATTGGGAGATCAGGATGGATAAGTCCCAATTTGAGAATTGGTTAAGAGAAAGGAAAATCTTCAAATTGTTTTTCGATGGAGCCTCCAAAGGGAATCCTGGCTGAGCGGGAGGAGGAGGAATTATTCTGGAACTAGGAGGGAAAGTCAAGATAGAATACTACTGGAACATTGGATACAACTCCAATAATATGGCCGAGGCTTATGGGCTTTGGCAAGGGCTCAAGCAGCTGAAGAAGAAAGAAGTGGAAGAGGTATTGGTTTTTGGTGACTCCAGGTTTATTATCCAAGCGCTGAACGGGGGAAGAAAGGGAAAAAATGAACGAACATCAAGGTTGATTAAGAGGATTAGATCCTTGTCTAAAATGTTCAGGAAGATCAATTTCTTTCATATTCTTAGGGAGCTTAATGTAAAGGCGGATCTCGCAGCCAATAAGTCTATTGTTGTAGGACTTAATGAGCTTACTGTTAATCTGGATGTAAGCATTGAAATTTCGCCTTAGTATTTTGTAGGTTGACCATCTGGAGGTGTAGTGATAAGGTAGATTGATGTAATAAGTTCTCTTTTCAGCACTTTTTGCTGACCCTATCAATATAACATAAACGCTCCTGTTAAAAAAAAATAAAATTGACCGAGCAACCAGGTAATGAACCAAGCATCATCGCAGCCTTGACAAATCCAGGACAAGGAGTAAAAAAAAAATTCCACAAGTATTTGTGTTGGTGAATTGAATGGGCTACAAGTCCCTCAATTATGGATCATAAGGTATCAGAGCAGTTGTATCCTTGACTATGACGCAACTTTTCCAGTATTTGGAGAATAAATAAGACTTCACCATGGGAAAAACTTTGAAGAGAGAGAAGCTAGAAGAGCTCAAAGAATTCAATAGGCGGATCTAAGAGGAAATCATGTATTGGAGGAAGAAAGTAGAGGAGTTGGAAAAAGAACTCACCACACGCCAACAATCCTTCACTACCATGAGTGCAGAATTGGACACGAACATATTACAACTATTGCAATTGGGAGAGAAACTCAAATAACTAGATAGTTGGCATGAGGATAGACTTAATCAGATACAAACTCAATTACAGGAGGAGTTGGCAGAGAAAAAGAAGGCATTGGAAACGTTACATGAGGATATTCAAGACCAATGGGAAGCCAGACCACCTTCTATTATGATTTCCAAAGCCAACACCTTGACATAGATAACTCTAGTAAGCTCACCTTCCATTGACATTTCCAAAGAGAATTTTGGTGAATTTGAGAAACATATCAAATGCATTGGTTCTAAGCTACTAAGGAAAATGGGCTATGATGGACAAGGGCTAGGCAAAAGAAATCAAGACAACTTGAGACCTATTCTAGTTGAATTGAGGTTCAAACATGAAAGTTTAGGATATGATGGAAGGAACAAAAATACCATGGACACAAAGACTATTTTCGTGAAGGAAAATGACAAGTTAGAATTAGCATGTCCATTAGAGGAAGGAAGAACAATGAAGGAAGAGGTAGGCATACTTCCACTCGATCCTCCTTGTGATAGATTGCAAAAGAGCAGTGAAGAGAAGAGCTTCAACATTCATCTTGCATTAACACTTCAAGGAAAAATCAAGCCAATCAGACAAAATAAGAAGAAGAAGACCAAGAGGAATGTAGTAAGAAACACACCCCTTGTTTGTCATTGATGCAAGAAGAAGAGCCATAGAGATTACTACTTTTGGTACTCATATGTATGTGAATTTTCAGGAAAAAAGGCCATTGTATGGCATCTTGTTGGGAGAAATAAGCCACATGCCACAACCCAAGTTGGTTTCAAAGGAGGAATGGTAAGAAGACTTCCCCAAACCAGTAGAGAACGCAAAAGTACATGTACAAAAGAACCATGCCAAGCAGGCCATCCATTGATAATAACTTTTTCCACCACTACAAGTTCAGTGGACATTGGGAAGAGAAATGTTGGTGACTTGATCTAGAGCTTCACCCCATTAACCATGTAGTCAAAGAGTGTGGAGAGTGAAGGTTAGGAGACATGAAGAGCTCCTTTCCTTGGCATCCCAAGAAGCAGACAATGTCTACCCATTTACAACAGCATAAGAGGTCAGACTCACCAATGACCTAAGTAGCAATTCAATGGAAGCAGGAGATAGCAAAAAAGGATCTCAAGCTTGGATTGATGTCTTACTCATTGAAGACTAGTTGAAGAATGACTCGCCAGCATAGAATTGTTTCCATATTAGGGAGTAATGGATCCTAGTTGAAGAGGCAAACCCACACTTCATTTTGTGATGGCATATGCTCGTTGGGATCTCACTGTGAATGAGTGTTGCATACATTCAACAATGAACCAAAGGAGACTAGACTTTGATTTGGCTTAATTGATTTCCAAGATGGACCACTTTTAGATCCATAGAATACAAGAGAATTTCATGCTAAGGATGGGAGTGAATTTTGATTAAATATTTTGGGTCTAGAGATTGCTCAAAGCGAACTCAATCAGCAAACCTTTGCACTACAGGAACAAACAGAGAACAACATTTGAATTGGCTTCACTAAATAATCGAGATGGACTGTCTCCAAGCCTAAGAAGGAGATGGGAATGAATGTTGAGTCTAGAGTTCATATCATAGGATTGCACAGGGATGAGAATCAATGAGCAAACTTTTGCAGTGGGAACAAGTGAGCCAGACCAAGAGTTGAGCCACAACCAGGACCAGAGCCAGTAACTAGAACCACGATGCCAGAGTTAGAAATGTAGCTGAGAGCCAGAGTTAGAGATGTAGCTGAGAGACAAAGTTAGAGCCCACTCTCTAGAGAAATCAATACATTGCACATTGATTCAGTTTGGTTTCTTTGAGCTTTTGGAGGCAAAAGGACCTCTCAATTGGGATGTGTGATTCGAACTCTTGAATGGTTGTAATGCTAACACTAGTCATGTAATCTGGCAATGATTAAATGTGGTACAGTAGATAAAAAATAATACAAGGCAAACAAAAATGTAATGAAGACAAGAGAAATAATTGAAATAAATGTGAAAATAAAAATGAAATAGGAGAAAATGATAGAGAACGAGAAACAAAATGTGAGGCATGTTGGCCTTCCCATTACCCAAGCTCTCTCCATAATTTGTTCATTGATTTTCACTCAGAAAGGGATTTTGGTTGAGAGGAAAAGAGGATGCACTTGGGAGACATAAGCAACCTTGTAACCAAAGATTGCCAAGAAATAATAAGCAACCATTCAAAGTTGGTTTTCCTAGTTGGGTTTCCACAATAAATTTACAATGTCCATTCTATGCTTGATTGATTTCTCTTGTTCATATTATTAATTGTTTTCAGTGTTTTAATGGGAGTCGATCTCTGTTTTAGTGCGTCTTTGGTTCATGGGATGGTTTAAAAACTCATTTCCAGCCATCAAGTGAGGTTGTATTTCCTATTTTTCAATTTGTCTTTCCAAATAAAAATGCCAATAGCTCTTAAACTACCATCGTCCATTCCAACATGAATCTTAAGATCAATGGCTCTCATCTAAGAGTTGTTGCAATTATTTAGGTGGTTTCTAAGAGCTGTTGCAATTATTTAGGTGGTTTCTAAATTGGTTTTTTTAACATATTAAATATTGGGCATTTTTCTCACTAAATGGATGAATTTAAATATGCCCGAGGCATTTTTCTCACTAAATGGGGGATTTTAAATATGCCTGGGATTTTTTACCGCTGTTGAGTGAATATAAAAGTGGCTAGGGTGTNGATGAATTTAAATATGCCCGAGGCATTTTTCTCACTAAATGGGGGATTTTAAATATGCCTGGGATTTTTTACCGCTGTTGAGTGAATATAAAAGTGGCTAGGGGGTTTTTTAGCATTGTTGGAAGAATACAAATGTGTCTGGGGCATTTTGAGCACTGTTGGAAGAATATAAATGTGTATGGACATTTTTTACCACTATTGGATTAATATAAATGTATCTGGGGCGTTTTTTACCACTATCGAATGATATAGATGTGCCTAGGGCGTTTTTAGATCATTGTTGGATGAATTATAAGTGCCTGGGTATTTTTATAAACTGTAGGGTGAATTTTGAAGTGATAGGCCGTCTTTTATAACTGCCTGTATAAATTTATCTTGCCTCAAGTGAATTTAAAGGTCATTTGAGTGATAATATACAGGCTAGAGTGAATTAATTGTCACTCGAGCATATTTCTCCATTATTGGGTGAATTTATGTTGTGCTAAATGAACTTTAAACCAATCTTGAACATTTTATACACATTGGAATAAACCTAAACAATGTTAGATGAATGTTAGCTAACTATTCATTCTACTTGTTGGCTTGAATCCCTTTTAAAGGAGACAAATTTAAATGGTTCTTGATCCAAGACGATCAAAATTTCAAACTCAACAAAACTCGGCAAAAATAGTACCACTGCGAAGAGCTCATCGAAACAATTTCGTCAACGTTTGTTTCACCTTGATTAGACTCTGAATGAGAAAGTTATTCAACTTTGAAGTTTCAGTGGAACAATGATTTCAAGTGTGCAGAGTGACAAAAAGGTGCCACGTGGTACCGATGTAAGGGTGCGATGTGGCCTGTACATGTGAGACATGGAACATCCTAGCAATTGACATGTGGAAAATGAGGCTTGACTTGACATCTCCGTGGAAACAAGTTGGCATTTGATTGGGCCCAGACATGTACCAATCTGAAGCCGCCATGTGGCAGCATCTGGTTGGCCACTACACAATTTTGCTCAACAAAAGAAATGTGGAGGCAACAAGATTTGAACCCATGACCTCCTAGGGCTTCTCGGGTTCATGGGATCGTTTAAAAATCCATTTCCAGCCATCAAGTGAGGTTGTATTTCATGTTTTTCAATTTGTCTTACCAGATACAAATGCCAATAGCTCTTAAACTACCACCGTCCATTCCAACATGAAACCTAAGATCAATGGCTCTCATCTAAGAGTTGTTGCAACTATTTAGGTGGTTTCTAAGAGCTGTTGTAATTATTTAGGTGGTTTCTAAATTGATTTTTTTTAACATATTAATTATTGGGTGTTTTTATCACTATATAGATGAATTTAAATATGCCTCGGGCGTTTTTCTCACTAGATGGAGGATTTTAAATATGCCTAGTATTTTTTTACCACTGTTGGGTGAATATAAAAGTGATTGGGGTGTTTTTTAGCATTGTTGGAAGAATATAAATGTGTCTGGGGCGTTTTGAGCATTGCTGGAAGAATATAAATGTGCCTGGTCATTTTTTACCACCATTGGATGAATATAAATGTGCCTGGGGCATTTGTTACCACTATTGGATGATATAGTTGTGCCTGGGGTGTTTTTATATCATTGTTGGATGAATTATGAAGTGTTTGGGTATGTTTATAAACTGTTGGGTGAATTTTGAAGTGTCGAGCCGTCTTTTATAACTTCCTGTATGAATTTATCTCGCCTTGGGTGAATGTAAAGGTTGTTGGAGCAATAATATACATGCTAGAGTGAATTATCACTCGAGCATATTTCTCCATTATTGGGTGAATTTCTGTTGTGCTAAATGAACTTTAAACCAATCTTGAGCATTTTATACCCATTGGAATAAACATAAACAATGTCAGATGAATATTGGGCTTGTTAACTATTCAATCTATTTGTTGGCTTGAATCCCTTTTAAAGGAGACAAATTCAAATGGTTCTTGATCCAGAAGGATCAAATTTCCAAACTCAACAAAGCTCGGCAAAAATAGTACCACTGTAAAGAGCTCGCCGAAACAATTTCGACAACATTCGTTTCACCTCGATCGGACTCTGGATGAGAAAGTCATTGAACTTTGAATTTCAGGTGGAACAATGGTTTCAAGTGTGCAGAGTGGCAAAAAGGTGCGACCTGGTCTGTGCAGGAGTGACATGGAACATCCTGGCAGGTGACATGTGGAAAATGAGGCCCGAATCGACATCTCTGTGGCAACCAATTGGTATTTGATTGGGCCTAGATGTGAACCAATCTGAAGCCGCCATGTGGCAGCATCTGGTAGGACACTACACAGTTTTGTTTAACAAAAGAAATGTGGAGGGAACAAGGTTTGAACCCATGACCTCCCAATGCTTATTTGGTTCATAGGATGGTTTAAAAATCCATTTCCAGCCATCAAGTGAGGTTGTCTTTCATGTTTTTCAATTTTTCTTGCCAAATACAAACCCCAATAGCTCTTAAACTACCACCGTCCATTCAAACATGAATCCTAAGATCAATGGCTCTCAAATAAGAGTGGTTGCAATTATTTAGGTGGTTTATAAGAGCTATTGCAATTATGTAGGTGGTTTCTAAATTTTTTTAACATATTAAATGTTGGGCGTTTTTCTCACTAGATGGATGAATTTAAATATGCCTAGGGCGTTTTTCTCACTAGATGGAGGATTTTAAATATGCCTCAGATTTTTTACCACTGTTTGGTGAATATAAAAGTGATTGGGGTGTTTTTTAGCATTGTTGGAAGACTACAAATGTGTATGGGGTGTTTTGATCACTTCTAGAAGAATAGAAATGTGCCTGGTCATTTTTTACCACTATTGGATGAATATAAATGTGCATGGGGCATTTTTTACCACTATTGGATGATATAGATGTGCATGGGCGTGTTTAGATCATTGTTGGATGAATTATGAAGTGCTTGGGTATTTTTATAAACTGTTGGATGAATTTTGAAGTGCCAAACCATCTTTTATAACTGCCTGTATGAATTTATCCTGTCTCGGGTGAATGTAAAGGTCGTTGGAGCAATAATATATAAGGTAGAGTGAATTAATTGTCACTAGAGCAAATTTCTCCATTATTGGGTGAATTTTTGTTGTGCTAAATGAACTTTAAACCAGTGTTAAGCATTGTATACCCATGGGAATAAACATAAACAATGCTAGATGAGTGTTAGGTTTGTTAACTATTCATTCTACTTGTTGGCTTGAATCCCTTTTAAAGGAGACAAATTTAAATGGTTATTGATCCAGGAGGATCTCAAAAGGTGCAAATTTCAAACTCAACAAAACTCAGCAAAAATAAGACCACTACAAAGATCTCGTCGAAACAATTTTGACAGCATTCGTTTCACCTCGACCGGACTCTGGATTAGGAAGTTATTCAACTCTGAAGTTCTGACGAAACAATGGTATCAAGTGTGCAGAATGGAAAAAGGTGCCATGTGCTACCATTGGAAGGGTGCGATGTGGACTATACAAGAATGACATGGAACATCTTGGCAAGTGACATGTGGCAAAATGGGGCTTGACTCAACATTTCTATGGCAGCCAGTTGGCATTTGATTGGTCCCATACGTGGACCAATTTGAAGCTTCCATGTGGCAGGATCTGGTTGGCTACTACACAGTTTTCGTCAATAAAAGAAATGTGGAGGCAACAAGATTTGAATCCATGATTTCCCACACAACAACTCAATGCCTTCACCAACCTACCTACTTATGTTGCTTGGTAAGCAAATATAAATTACTTTATTTATGTTTGGTGGGAGGAGTTTTAATAAAAAAGAGGGGCAACAACCCGTGGGTTTGATCTGGGTCTCCTACCCATCATGCCACCTCATAACCCTATGGTTAGTGCCCCCAAAATTAGCACATGCCCATTTGAAAACTTTGGATAAGGGTTAAGAAGTGGGTTTGTTGTTACCCAACGAATATAACATATGGCATGTGTTAAAAAGGTTGTTGTGGTTCTTGTAACCATATGTTATAGTTGCCATCAAACTTTGGATAGGGGGTTATACCTTGATCCATTATAGCATATGGTTACAAACCATATGGGAGGTCGGTAGGTTTGGAACCTGTGCTCTCTCCTATCCCTCTAGTTTTGTTGACAGGGCCTTTGCCTAAGTTGACTTCTAGCCAAGTAAAATGGGTTGAATAGTGAAGTTGGTTCCCTTCCTCCCCAGGTTAACTTTATGCCTGAGGCTTTGACTGGAGCAAAAAGGGTCAAGGATTACAGACCTCCAATCCAGTTGAGCTTTGAGAAAGTCCAAAAAATAAAGCCTCTTTGTGTTATGGGAAGGGATGTTACGATTGATTTGGTCCCGACTCTAGCCATGCAGTCACTCGTTGGAAAAATGGAGCTTGTCAAGCTTACCCGGGTGGAGCTTCTGGACTGGGAAAAAGAACAGTGGAATCCATTCATTCAAAGCATTCCTAGGGTGCTAGCCTTGGTCAATGGGTGGTATGTGTTTCACTTCTTGTCCGAAGAAGACATGCAAGAGGTGGAGGAGAGGTATTGGGTTCATGGTAAGGGCTCGTTGGTCCTGTCCAGGTGATACGTGCACTTTGACCCTAGAATGGTTAAGCTTGAGAAACACCATCTCTGGGTGGTTTTACCAGGCTTCCCCCTATTTTGTTGGCACATTAAGGGCATCCAGGTTGTGACTAACTCCATCGAAAAATTCATACATATTGAAGATTCTCATATGTTAGGATCTGAACGCAAGGCTTCGAATGTTCTAGTTGAAATGGACATGGCGAACATCTTACTGGGGGAATTGGAGGTGGTTTAGGAAGATGGGTCTTTCACTCAAACCCTAGACTACTGGCGAGTCCCTTTCCTTTGCCGCTGGTGCAGAAAAACGGGGCATTCTAAAACCGCCTGTGTTGAACGGTGGAGGGTGGAAGATAAAGCTATGTCTTCAGGGAATTATCACTCGGAGCTGACAGAAGGAGTTCGTTTCCCCCTCCCTTTGGATCAAGAGTCAACGACGACCTTTGTCGAAAAGGGATGCCTTGAATATTTTTCTAGATAAGACTAAGCCTGGTGTGTTACTTCTTCAAGAAACAATGACAGATGCGGTATCAGCTTGTGAGTTTTTTTTAAACTAAAACCTTTGTGGTTTGTTACAGCTTGGGACTCCAAACGGTTGTCGAGGGGGACATTGGTTGAATGGAACCCCCAAGTGGAAATCTTAAAGGCATTCATAACAAATGCAGGTATTATGGTGGAGGGTCACCTCCTAGGTTTCTCAAAGTTGATAAGAATTCTCACCATTTATGCCCCATACAATAGAAGGTTAGAGTTTTGGTGTAATGCCCTGGTTTTGACCCTGGTTACATTAAAAAGGTACATGATGTATATATTGTAATTAATCATGGTGTGGAGCTAAAGGCAAAAGCCCCACCATCGATTTGGTTGTGTATGTTTCGGCAATAGGGATCGTTGCTGATGGTATATCGTGCTATCCGACACATTATAGTTTTGGGCATCATGTAAATATGCACATCAATTAAAATAAACCTATAGCCAGCTATGACGGTGCAATGTTAAATGAAAAGGGCATGAATTCCTAAGGTTAAGGGGGGGTTGTCCAACTCGTGTGGGTCATTGGGAGTTTGCCATGTGTCTGCCACCCATTTAAACTCTGCTGTCTGTTAGTTGGGAGCAGTTATTGCTGAGTAGTGGTGGGTGTGGCAAGACTGTCAGTCCTTGCCCATGCACCCACTCCACCAACAAGGTCGCTCTTCCTCATGCGGAGGGCAGGGGAACGGTCACCACTCTCCCACTCTTTTACCCACGATTTTGGGTTCTCCACTATGGTTTTTGTCTTGACCATCTCATGCATGCAGGGGTTGGTCAGTTCTCCCTTCTCTCGCCGATTACTGGTATCCGTGGTTTTTCACTGTGGGATGGGCTATGTTCTTCCCTGGCCTATGAAGAGGATCGATTTCCCTTTTGTATTATTGGACTGTTGGCATGTGTGCTACCCTCACGGATTTGTGGTCTGCGTACCTATTTTTTCTCCTGCCTAGGATTGAGAATCAAACTTCTCCTCCATTGTCGACTGTGTAGGTGTGTCATGTCTTCATTGTTGAGAACGGGCCATTGTTTCCCCACATGGGTTGACTGTGTCTGCCCTTATGTTTGGGGGTCTGCATATGTGTTTCCCCTGTCCAGGCTGAGAATCAAACCTTTTCATATCCATGTGGGATTTGCTGTGAGTTTTTGTTTCTCCCGTTGCTGCAGTGGTAAAAGCATTGCTGTTGTCTTCCCTTGGTTTTTGGGTTGCTGTGTATGCAAGCACCTTTTTGGGTTGCTTCCGAGTTGTTTTGGCCACGCTAGGGCCAAGAACAACTCTGAATCGTCTTGTCTGATCTGAGCGGTGTTCACCCTTTCGTTTGGGTTGTCACCCTATTGTCTTTATCTTCTTCACAGGGCTGTGAACTGTTTGTTTTACTGCGGTATGCAGTGGTTGGTCTTCGAAACTATTGAGAGTAGGATTAGAGGCTGGGTATGCTTGAGAAAACTAGTGTTTGGAGCCACTCAGACAGAGTTAGACTGCTGGATTTCTTCTCCACAACCCTTGAAGAGTATTGGGAAGGGAAGTCAGGTCCTGAGGGACTGTGAAGCAAAGAAAGGACTGATTCCTGGTGTTGGGTGTGTGGATGTCTTAAAAGTCAGACTAACTCTTGTGTAGGCATCCTTAGCTCTCCATTGAGGCCACCAACTTAGCATTTAGCCTTTCCTAACTCCTTCACGGCCTGATAAACCCTACTGCGTGGGTTTGGTTGATTTGTGTACCTTGGGTATGTGTAAGCCTACTTTGACCCTTATTCCTTGAGGAATCATGCCCAGCTCCTGGGTGGCAGTGTTGCTGAGAGATTGATGAGCACACTGGCCTATGGTTGGGTGGAACGTTGTAGCGACGTAGCTGGTTGTGGGACGAATTATTTTAAGATGAGTATTCTTGACTATTCTATCTNCATGTGGTATGCTTGAATGAATGTATGTTTGCTTCCACTATGTATATGAAGGATTATGCATCTTAGTATGTTTTATGTTTTAAGCTTTATATTTCAGCATTCTATGCATGTTCATGTTCATGGGGCTATTTTCCAGGAGGTTTTTGATGGTTTGGTAGTGTCCTCCTCGCCGGTCAGAGGGTCGGGGATGTTACATTTGGGATAATATTTTCTGGTCAAGAATTCTAAAGGATAAATCTCTCATCGTTGCTGGAGATTTAAATCTCACACTATCTTTGGATGAGGTTTGGGGATCCGGTAGACAGGATGATCCAATCTCTGAGTTTTTTTAAGGAAAAACTAGAGGAGGCAACCTTGGTTGACATTGAGCCCAACGTTTTGGGCCCTACATGGCCTAATGGTAGATACGAGGCAGCAGGTTGGCCAAAAGACTTGACAGGTTCTTGCTAGTAGAAGATTTAGCTGAAGTATTTGGAAGGTTTAGAACTTGGTCTCATTCCATTGGGTTCTCAGACCATAAGGCGGTGCTGCTGCAAATTGATTTCGACAAAATATTGATAAATTACCCTTTAAGTTTAATCCAATCTGGTTGGATGGCTCAATTTTTTGTGATTTTGTTAAGGAGAAATGACACTCCCTCTCGGAAACTCATTATCCCTATGTGATATTTGGGTTGTTGTCCAAATTAAAAAAATTAAAAACTGAAGTTCAAAAATGGGAGAAGGCTAAAAAGATCAAGGAAAATGAGGATCTGGAACAAGTGGAATTGGAGTTACTGTCCTTTCTAATGTGGTGGATGATTTCTTTTTCTCAGTTGAGACAAAAGAGAAAATACAGGCTCTGGAGACCAAATGAGGAGACATTCTCAGAAAAAAAAGAGAGGAGACTTTAAGACAAAAGAGTAGGGTTGTCTGGCTCATGTCAGGAGACAATAATTCGAAGCTTTTTCACAAGTGCGCCAACCAATGAAGAATGTCGAACTCAGTATGGGAAATCACTTTGGATGAGGGTGAGACGTGTCATGATCATGCCTCAATTAGTAAGGCGACATCTGATCACTACAAATCGGTGTTTTCCCAGTTGAATGGTATCAATTTAATGGAACAGTTAAACTATATCAAGAATTTTCCTTGCATGTTCACAGAAGAAGATCGAATCTCGGTGGACAGGTCAGTGACTCCAACTGAAGTTAAAGCTACGCTGCATTTGTTTGTGAAGGACAAGAGTCCAGGCCCCAATGGCTGGACTATGGAATTCTTTAGCCATTTTTTTGATCTCCTTGGACCTAAAATAGTAGAGGCCGTGGAAGAATCTTGTGCACTGTCGGAGAATGGTTGAATTCGATGAATGTCACTCTTATCCCAAAAAAGGATCACCTAGACTCTTTTACGGATTATAGGCTGATCTCGTTTTGTAATCTCTTGTACAAGCTTATAACAAAAATCATAGCGGAAAGATTGAAACCGTTCCTGGGTAAGTTTATTTTCGAGGAACAATTTGCTTTCCTACCTGACAGGCAAATTACAGACGCAGTTGGGGTGGTTCAAGAGTGTCTCCATACAGCTAAAATCAATAAAAAGGTGGTGTTTTTCCTCAAGTTATATTTAATAAAGGCCTACGACCGTGTGGATTGGTCATTTTTGAAACTGATTCTCCTTCAAATTGGTCTATCACGAATATGGTTGAATGGATTATGAATGCAGTTACCACGACCCAGTTTGTTGTGTTCATCAACGTTGTGCCTACGACATTCTTCAAAGGAAACAGGGGGAACCAGTAGGGATGTCCACTCTCCCCGTATCTGATTATTTTGGTTGTGGAAAGTCTTAGCCTCTAATTAAAAACGCAAATAACTAGTCAATATTCCAGGGTTTTAAGATCGCAAGGGGATTGTCTATCTCCCATTTACTATTTGTAGACGACGTCATTATCATCGGAGGGGGATCAGCTGAAGAATGGAAGCATATGTAGGCTATTATCTAGCTATTTTGCAAAGCGTCCGAGTTAGAGGTCAGTAGTAATAAATCTTTCCTTCTACATTCTTGTAAGGAACAGTCTCATCTTGATTCAATTATGGCATTGTTTCCCTATAGCGTTGTTTTTATCGACGATGGCATGAGGTATTTGGATTTCCATATTAAGCCCAATGGCTATTGACCCAAATATTGGGAGTGGCTACTAAAAAGTATTAATCAGAAAATTTCTAGATGGACTTGTCGCTATCTATCATTGGGAGGCAGGTTGGTTTTGGTTTCCTCTGTGCTCCAAGGTATCCTCGTTTACTGGATGTCCTTATTTTATATCGCTCGGGCTATCCTTACGAAAATTAGAGCAGGGCTCTTCAATTTGCTGTGAGCCGGAAATTTGGTGCACAAAAAAATACATTTGGCGTCCTAGGAAAGCTTATCCCTCACCTGCGATCTTGGTGGATAGGGTATAAAGCATTTGGTTTTTTCCAACTACTCACTATGTGCAAAATCAATGTGGAGATTGTTATTTAGTGTTGGTTTATGGGGGAAGCTATTAAAGGCCAAATACTTTAAAGGCCATGACCCATCACACTGGTTGAGAGTTGGGTCAAGTATTTCCTCCTCTGGGTCGACCATTTGGAAAAGTCTAATAAAAATTCTCCCATACATTGAAAATAACTTAGTTAGAAAGTCGGCAGCGGGATCTAGACGTTCTTGGGAATCGACCTGATCTGTGGTGCTGATGATTTCTCTCTTCTCTCTATTAATCTGATATGAGAGCTTCATTCTCGAAAGGTGTATGTTCTGAAAGACATTCGTGTTGATGATGGTCTTAACAAATGGGCAACAACAACGTCTTTGGGTTTGACTGGGACGTATACGACAGAATGGGATGAGTTTATAATAACTCTTAATCAAGCGAATGTTAATATTTCAGATTCCCTGGAAGAGTTGGTTTGGTTGTACAACTCTAGAGATGGTAAGGTGACTGCTAATTTGGTGTATAGAGTGGCTATCACAGCTCAAAGCTTGGTTGAAAAAAATTGGTGGATGAAATGGTTGTGGAAAGGGAAACTTCCTCTGAAAATTAAGTTATTTGTCTGGTCGTGTCTCAAAAACAAGATCTTGACTTGGGAGGGTTTACAGAGTAGAGGTGTGGCGGGTCTTGGAAGATGTCCGCTATGCAGTTCAAACTAGGAGACGGCCGGGTCTTTGTTTGGAGATTGTTCTTTCTTCCTGGAAGTTTGGATATTAACTATGAATCACTTGAACTTTCAACACGATTGGGGAGGTGTGTCAGTCCTGGAAAACTTACAGTGGTGGTATAGGAGAAGGGCTCTCTATAGTCATATTCCCCTTTTCGTGATATGGGAATTCTGGAAAGCTTGGAACGCTTCCATCTTCTCCAATGCTATACAAAAATCCGAGGTTATTTATTTAAAAATCCTTACAACATTGTTGGAGAGGTGCAGAGATTCTCTACCCATAAATGCAGAAATGACTCCTTTCCTCTACTTTTACAGGATTACCTAGTGGGTTTCTTCAATGGAGCAGCTTCGGATGGAGCCTGTGGTGCGGGTTTCGTGATCAAGTTTGAAAATAACAGGTCAGTGGAAGATTGTCTTAAGGCTGGTAAGGGCACAAAAACCTGGGCAAAAGTAATTGGTTTGTGGAATATTCTTCATTTTTCTAGAGGTTGGGGGATCAAGCATTTGCAGGTGTTAGGAGACTCCCAAGTGGTTATTAATTGGGCGAAGGACAAGGCAAAAATGGAGTCTATGGGTCTCACTCACTAGTTGGACACTATCATTACCTGAAAGACTAAGTTCTCATGGTTATCCTTTTCCCACATTTATAGAGAAATAAACTAGGTTGTGGATGTTCTATCTAAGTGTGACTTAGGAGAAATGGATGGTAAAATACAGTTTGATTTTTACTCTGAGGGTTCTGCCCCTAGAGCTGGCCACTTACAGTTTTTTTAATATGTTGTATGGTAGTGACATATTTTGTTTAAAAGTCAAAGTCACGTTGTTAGGTCGAGATGTAAATTTATATTTTGTTAAATGGATGTAGGCAATTTAGAGTATCTGGAAGAACAAACCCATTTCTGAATGTAACTAGTTAATTTGGAATTTGTTGAGGAATTACTGAATCTTTGATCAGACTGTAATGATTGACACAACTTTCTTTAATAAAAAGTTGTCTTTTATCTCTGAAAAAAATATGGGAGGTCATGTGTTGGTATTACCAAAGAAGCGGTTGCATTATGTTGTTTGTGGCTATGTAACACCAACGAATTAGCCATGGTTGTTGAAACAAAGATTTTAATGAGATGCCAACCAAATGTAAGGCTAGTGGGAGTAACAAAAGGTGAAACAACTTAGCCAAAATTTAATGTGGCATAATCTATATGTTGCTGATGTTATTAAAAATCCAAACAAGTTTTAACTAAGTCCAAACTTGGGACTCATTATCTACATGCCACCAAGGGTGGCTTCTCCTATATAAGCCCAAGTTATTTGCATTGTAGGGGGACTTGAATAGGGGGAGAGAACCCCATTAGAGAGAACACTCTTTAGAGACTTGGGAGACATAAATTTGGAGAGATCACTTGTGAATATTTTATGTTTTGGAGATCCAAGTGCCATTGGAACAAGTACCTATGTATCCTGCCATGTGAGTAGAGAGGCAAGTGATTATTGTGACTCATGTAAGGCGAAGGTGGATGTATTTGTAAGCGATTTTCATCTCCTTTGCAATATGGATTTGTTGGTGAACTGAGTTCATGGATCTAAGTAGAGGGTTTTCCCCTTCTCCAACCATTGAGGTATAATGATGTATTTTTCCATGTACTTGTAAAATATTTGATGAGATTATATAGAGGCCTTTCCATTGAAGAAGTAGGCCTGGAGACGTAGTCCATCCTTGGATGAACTCTATCAAATTTGTGTTCTCATTTGTTTATGGTGTGTTCTTCTTTTGGATGTTCTTCATCAGTGTGCACAACCTATGTTTCTTCATGCTCTTTTAATCAGTCCTTGATAAGTCTAGAATGCAAAGATCCCATATCAGCTTTGGACCCAATCTATGCATGATGGGTGTTTTTATAAATTCTTGGGTGTTTTAAAATAGTTGGGGAAAATTTTATTTGTTGTTGGAGTGAGTAATATAGGTTGGACATTTCAATATTTTGTATGCAACCAATAGTCAAGGAAATGCATTTCACACAAAACTTATGCACCATAGTTTTCATTCAACGTGGTTATGTGGCAAGCAAGTTCACGAAGTCATCTAGAAGGAAAATAAGACAAAGTGGCAGTGTTGATTGAATAATTTTTTCCTTTAAAAGATCAACATAGCTAGGTTTCTACATATTGTTGTTTTGACATTGGGTTTCTCCTGTATTGGAATTTAATATTGGAATATCTTCCATGCCATTAGTAAACCAACTGAGCATTAACCAAGTAATGAACCAAGCATCATCTCAACCTTTATAAGGCAAGAACAAGGAGTAAAAATAATTTTATCATAAGTATATGGGTTGGTGAATTGATTGGGCTATAAGTCCCTCAATTACGAATCACTAAGTGGTTCCCTCCAAGGTTTGGAGTACTAAAGGGGACTCTTTAACATTGAAATTACGGAAAAAAATAAGTTGTTCATGGCACCGGGAAAAATAAAGAATGGAAAATCCCCTTATGTTGATGGGATTCCTTGTGAATTTTTAAAGAAAATGTGGAAAGTGGTTTCTCGAGACTTTCTTTGCATGGCAAGAGAGGTTTTCCATACATGGATAGTGGGGTGATTGGAGAATCAAGGCATGATAAAGTTAACTCCTAAGAACAAAACAACTATTGGAGCATGGCATGTCCAATTACTCTTCTCAATGTTTATTATAATATTTTAGCTATGGTTGATATACGAATTTCCATGGATATTCCAATGGTTGGCTCACGATAACAAGTACAATGAGCCTATGCTCAAATGTGTGGTTATCTTTTGTATTTGTAATGCTTTCACATAAATAAATAGACACCATTCAAAGCCTTGACTACAACAACATATGAAATAAACTACAATAGAAAAACCACATAATGGAACACAAATATTCACCCTTGAAACCCATACAAAAAAATAACATTCAATGAATGAGTGTGTCTTCAGTATTCTTATATTATGGAGATTACAATTGTGAGAAGTTACTTTTCTGATACATAAATTGACTTAAGAAGTGTTTTTGTTTTTTTTAACCATTTATTTCCTTTATATATAAAGAAATAAGCCCGGTGGGATAGCTCAAGTGGTTGAGTGTTGTAAGTTGTAAGCAGAAGGTCTCGGGGTCAAATCCTCGGGTGGCTATACATTGCTACATAAGGGCCTCACTTGATGTCCCCATCGGGTTAGCTCTATAATCAAAGCGAATGGGGTGAGACCCCTTCGGGTGGGCCCCTTATGACTTGTTTTGTGGACGTAGCAAGCCTTGTTGGGGGGTAGGTGAACCACAAAATATATATATATTATATATATATATATATAATTTCAATACCATAAGATAAATATTTTAAAAGAATTTAATTCACATCACTTAATTAGATTTATAACATATATGCATAACATCAATGTGTATTTATAGATATGAAACTTATGTGTTATAGAGGAGATTATTGGCCTCTAAAAGGGAACATTGGCGCACTTGGACAAAGAGGAAAATCTCATGGCTTCTCACTACAAGAAGTCAGGTCTTGAGCTCACCCTAATCTCATGTATGTGATAAAACCCTACACATGCCCATGCATGAAAAGCCCTTCACGAACATGCCCTATCCTTTAACTCCACTTGTTTTGGATTAAAAACACCCTAGTGGTATTTGGGAAAACCACCATAGGTCGATACCCTAAAAGAAAATCCTAACTATTCAGATAAAGCATGAATCAAACAATTTGCAAACAAACCTTTGTTGGAAAACACAAAGAGGGTTCAAACATACAACTTACAAGGAGTCTAACATTTGATGTAGATCCTAGGATGTTGTTGTTCCAATCTTCTCACCAACACTTCAAGGGTTAACCTAGAAATGAGCAAGGATTGACAAAGAAGTATTTACTACTGCAAAAATGTTTCATATACAAAATATTGAATAATTCATCCAATTTGAAGTACTAAAACATGAAATTAGAATGCTCAAATTGGATGGAAAAGAGAGTTCTTTTATTAATTAAACAACAAGTTATAGATTGATTTCACCTAAATCTTGTTGCGGCACCATTCTGGAATTGAGATTGGAGTCCTTCCACCCAGGCCTTTCACCCACTCAATCCAATGTAACAAAGAGAAGTATGCCAAAAAGGATCACTTCAATCCTTTGGCATAATAAAGACTCTCAATGTAGGCTGAAAAGCAAGTTCCAAACGTAGGAAAGGGTTTTTGCAGGCCAGGGAAAGCAGGGCTCGATCAATATTCACAAGAGCAACATGAGAGTACTCTCCAATAAACTTGGGTGAATTTTTGTCTCTCTTATGCCTCTTTTGTATTGATGGGGAGGTAGTTAGAGAAGTTGGAGGCAGTTATTTATGGGATTGGGACAAGTGGGAATGACCAAAACCATGTCTTTTCCCATAAAATATCTTGTTTTTTTTAATTTTCCCTCGAATAGACATGTACATGGATAGCCAAAGGTAGATCACATGGATGGGGGCTAGACACTGATATGCCATGTACATCTTGGAAAATGGGATTTTTAAAGATGTTTTCCAAGAATAATTGCTTATTCAGAGTTGATATGGGAATAAGGGAGTTTGGAAAAGAGAAAAATGGATGAGATTGACCATCATAGCATCTATGGGACAAATGTGACAGAATATGCTATAAAATATGCCCCCTAATGTGTGAGGTTAGATGGGTAATGATGGTTGAAATACATTATAATATTTCAAAACTGAGTGTATAAATGACCTAGACAGAAAGCCATAGGTTGTATTGGCAATAGATCAAGATAGAACTACTCTTCTCGAGGCAGGCATACCCATGCTCAAGGGTGACTAAAAGCATGCTCATCAAATCAAGTACATAATAGACCCATGAGGTATAGAGAATAAGTGATCACGGTCACAAAGATACAAAGTGTATCCATGTCAAATAGTATACCATAACCATAAAGATACAAAGTGGATCTATGTCTAAAATGAAAGATCACAACCATATGTTATCACATATATAGTAGCCAGGATACCATATTCTATTTTTCAGATTCAATACACTTTTCAACCAGATCTCCTACGGATGAGATGCTGAGATGAACATTTTTGATGGATCACTATGTTATTAGTGGACTATAGTACTCTCCCATGCTATGACTGAGTCTCAGGACACTCAAATTTGAGGACCGATGTAGCCATTTAGTCATGTGCATAGCAGATAGCAGTGCCCAATTTTGCATCAGTGTTTTCTCATTGGACAGATGTTGGTTCAAATGGATTATTTTCATGCTTATGACTCGGCTTGTATTATATTGTGTTATGGTTATCATTGCTCTTATACTCATTTCTATGACATGTGTTAGCATTTAGTGTCATGATATGGTGGTCATATAAATATGTGGACTTATATGTATCTATATTATGTATTGATGTCCCTACTTAGAATTGGAAGTTCTTGATCTATACTCATCGGTTTTACCCTCCTTAGGGAGAATAGAGGTAGTCATTCCCACCATACCTTGGCTTCCTAGTGTTGGTTTCAATATTCATTGTCTCATTTCATCCATTACCTTCCAGTTGTGTTTTAGCCCGACTTACTACTTGACTTGTGGCATGGAGGACCTTTCCCTACTAGAGCCTTTGTTGGACAAGCCCCCTTGTTTATTTGTGGCTTGGCTCTAAGTTGCCTAGGATGTGTTTTCTTACCGGAAACAAGTAGCACTGCCATCAATACAATGTATTTGGAAATTGATATCTTATGAAAAAGTGCATTAATGAAAAGTAGTGTTTTTAAACATACATGAATGCAAGGCTAGCCTAATGAAATTAGCTATGAAAAAGTATTGCAATGAAATATCTGAAACATTCATGAAAAGTAGTGTTTTCCAACATACATGAATGCATAAAGCCTAAATGATAAAAGTTTGTATAAAAAATACAAAGACAAAGGCTATGGAAAATCAAAGGCCCAAAAAAGCAGTGGTTCCTAAAAGTTATATCTAAAAATTGCTGGCCTTATTTGTAATAAGTTGGATTATGAGCATTTGTCAAGGTGAGTAAGCACCTCTGAAGTAGTTCACCCATTTGTGAGGCACTGCCATCCCCTTTGTTGTTGTTTGTCCAGCATATGTCTATAGTGAGTATTCCCTTTCCATATCCAAAGTATCACGATGTTGAGCTGGTGGTCATCCTTTGTCCTAGCCTTGTAAATTCTAGCCTTCACCCTTCATTAGAAAATTGACTACAATTATGAAGTGAGTATAGTCTTGAAAGTCTAGTCTGAGTAATAATAAATAAAACCCTATATATGTATTTGGTTGATGTACTACCAGTGAGGTGATTGATATTTGTTATGATTGTTACTTGAATTATTTGTAGAGCATGTCCTATCCTCCTAACACTTGCAGTAGATGGATGACAACCTGAGTTATATTATTGGTATCTAGTCATTTATAGGTGATTATTTTGTATATTGGATATTGTAGATGACCAGGCAGAGACTTGGAATGGATATGAGTATATACCTTAGATGGATTTGGACTCTCTGAGTCTAGTGAGACAGCTTATTGTCAGTTTCGGGAACTTACAGAGATGATTAGGCTCATTTTACTCTTCTAGTGCAGTTTTGCTTCACTGGAAGTCATGTATGAGCAAGGAGATGATCTTATTGGATCTCCTAGGGCGTTGTATGGGGAATAGGGGGTCCAACCACTTGATTGTACCATATTACCCCCCTCCCAGAGAGTCTGGTTGGCTTAGTTAGATAATGCAGGCACCCTAGGAGGTTGTTTTGGCAGGTTCACGTTTGCCAAGGCATATTAAAAAATAATTAAATGGCTACTAAGGAATTTGATTTGGGAAACTGAGGAAAGGAAATGGCATGGGGTGAGTCATCATGTCCTCTACACCTTTTCCAGCAGTTGCAGCACCTGATTGGGCCCACACCTATTTTTTCGAGCATTTTATATTATTTTCTGGAGCTTTTGGGAGGCTCACGATTTCCTCAAGGAGGCAAAATTTCACAGTTTAAAAAATATATATATATATTATTTTTATTGTGCCATGGGGACACCTAGAGGGAGTTAATTAAAACTCCATGGACCCACCATGTGCTTCATTTATTTCTTGTTGAGTGGGGTCCCCTCTCTTTGGGTGATTTAGTCCACTTTTATATTATATTGTTATATTGATCCATGTATTGTATGTTGAGCTCATCTCAACCATTGATTAGACATTTGTATCTTTTAATCTTAGCCATGCATTTGAAAAGTGGTTAGGATTTTGGTTCTATTGTTCCTATTTAAAGGAGAGAGCTTCTCATTTGTAAGGGGTATTTGGCTCTTGGATCTGAATAATAGAAAAACTGTTCTTGTGGATATTCTTGGATGTCCTTTGCATCTAGTGTTCTTAGATGGAAATTGTAAATTCTTTTGCTTCCTAGCATTCGGGAAATTGTTGTGAGATATATATCTTTTTCGAGAATCTTTGTCTTGTCTACAGGAGGGCGACTTCAGCTTGGGCGTTTTTGCAGGGGGACCTCAACTCACTTGGATTGTCTTCATTTTTATCAGGGGGTTTTCATTAATGTCATTGTGATCTATGATTTATTCTTGTTATTTTTCTGTAGCATCTAGCTTTTTTCTCATGTTGCAGCAAATCTGATATGGTTGACGTTTGTTGTGCAGGAGAGAGAGCACATTGACTCCTTGGGGCAAAATGTTGGACATAGAAATCGCTCAAAGCTTCTCAAATTTATTGGGATAGCAGGGATCATCATCATCAATAAATATACAAGGTTTTCCATGTAAGATATATAGGTTAGTACCTTTCTTCGAGATCTCAATCCATTGGCCTCTGCTTTTCTTCATTTTACTGAAAATTCTATAATAAGAGAAACCAAAAATACTAAAGAACGGACCGCTTGATCTCGAGCCAAACCACTGTTGGTTTTTGTAGGTCGAGTCATCCCCTAAACATATCACCCTCAACGCTAATATGAAAGTGGCTAGTTTTCCCTAGATCTGAGAAACTAACCTCCCAAACCCTAGCGCTATCCACCATTTTTCTGACTTTTTCTATGATCTGATTTTTTCAGCAAAATACCTTCATGGGTTTGTAGATCGGGTCATCCTATCAGCAAATCACCTTCAAAGCTAAGCTAGAAGTTGACAAGTTGCCATAGATTTGAGAAACTGACCTCCCAAACCCTAACGCTAGCCATTTTGCTGCTGGTTTTTCATGTGATCTGACTTTTTCGGCCAAATATCTTTTTGGGTTTGTAGATCGGGATATTTACCAGGTATGTTTCCTTCAACATTGGGAAGATAGTGAATCCATTGCCTTGGATCTAACAGGAATTGATCTCCAACCCTAGCGCTACCACCTCTTTGGCCTCTTTTTTTCCTGAAATCTATTTTTTCCTAGTGACTCGGGTACTGTGACATTATTATAACATTACATCAAGTCTGTCCATTGGTACTGGATAGCCCCAATCCTGTCCTTGCCCTCCCTGCATTGGTTACATTTCCCAAGGCAACGAATACCTCCATCTATTGCTAGTACCCTAACCACAGATCTAATATTCACCTTATAGGTCACCTGTGTCCCAACCTTGGATCAAACCTCACACTTTCAAAGCCCTAATCCAAAGCCTTGGTTAACTTAGTGAAACCCTCCATAGATATAGGGTTCCCATTTACCTTACACCTTACGTACCTCAAGTCTAACTGATATGATCTGGTGTCTAGGTCTTATCTCTCTAATGGGAGTAGATATGGGTCTCCCCCTTTGTTGTCTTGGGCTAGGATAACATAAAGAGAAGACTCCCTTGATTGGTGTGACAACCATCCATTTGGGAGTCGAGGCAATATTGGTTCCACCTCCTTATTGCTTGTCCCTCTAGCATCCATTTTGGATCCATAACACATAGGCAACTACAAGGTTGGTGACAACATTTTGGTGTCGTTTCCGGGGAGGTAGAGGCCTACCTTGGTTCAACATACCTCACCTCTCCTACGACATATATATTTTTGGTGAATTACTTGTGTGGTTCACCTGGTGAATCAACTAAGAAGTGAACCCATCCCATAAATCACAATGAATGCGAATTTAATTGTCCAATTATTCAATGAAATCGAGGAAAATCCAATCAAGCTTAAAATACAACTTCTATCTCATCTAGACTTCTCTGAAATTTACAAATTTACGAGGCACCTTACAGAGGAAGAAAATGTTGAGAATAACCTAATTTCCTTTGAAGATAAATCACATGATAATTATGATATGATTGTAAGTAAACATTTTTGTCCCAATAAAATTCCTTATCTAATCCTTAATCAGGATGTGTTGGTTCAATGTATGGATATTGACCTTGCTTCAAATCTTGCAATCATTCCTGAAATTCAATTAAATTTTTTTTACTCTCATCAAAATCCGAGATTAATTATTCCAAGTCGTCTGGGAGAAAATTTTCAATCCACCCTCCCATCCCAACTTTCCAAGCCTTCTTATATGGGTTTGTGTTCTAATCAAGCTATTACTTTTGAATTTTTCAGTTAAGAGTTTGAGCATGGTCACATAATTGGATAAAATTCGCTTCATTTCCCTTCTTGGTCATCCGTAATGAGTAATATTTTTCAATTTATAAATATTTCTTATGGGTGGTTGGAGAAGGTGTATAAAGATCAATTTCATCTTTTCTCCATTTTTAAGCAACAATTGGGCTTGATCTCATTCACAGTTTCATTACATTACAACTTGTCCCCATTTGATTCTTCCATTTCTTCTAGAGTGAATAGAATTGAATGTCCTAGTAAGGTAGAGGAGAAAACAAAGAACTGTTTGGAATGGTTGAATCATGAGTCATATTGTCTTCTTCCATCAAGAACGAGCTTGCATACTTTTTATGATCCTATCAGTATCTTGATGGATGAGTTTCTAGAAAGTCGATTTCAGCCTTGCCATGATGTCATTCCACATTGTCCATATCTTTCTTTGAATTTCAAACAACAAGTTAGAATGGTTTCAATTTTCATTTACATTACTTTTAAGCCATCTCTAGCTTGCCGGGTCGTTAACTGTAAAGAAAACTCAATGGATTTCTTCAGCAAATGGTTACATTGGATTTATGATTTTACTCAACACTTTTCTAAAGTGGTTAGAGTAGGGTAGGTAGGACCTAAATAAGCCTTTCCTTGCTGCAGTGTAGAATCTTGCATCTTTGCCTGAAGCTCGCCTTTGAAGCTCTTAGTATAGTTTTGATTTCTGTTTCTTTTCATGTACAATAAAAAATCAAACTTTTCTTAAAACGTTATGGTTATAGATTAGATATACTTTCTGCTTTTCCAGTTTATGCATGCTTATTTTCAGTACTTTATTTTATCCACATATTGTACTGACGACCGGTCTGTGAGTTTGGTATAGCTCTGGACATTTTGCAGGTAGTGGGTGACATTTTGGTAGCGGTTGCAGACTTGGAAGAACTGATCGAGGATGCAAGAAGCAGAATGCAAGGACCAAATATTTTGAGGTTCTCAAGTGCTCTTTTCAACAGAGCACTTGTCCCAGTTGGAGCCAGATGTTATCACATATATAGTAGCCAGGCTACCATATTCTATTTTTTAGATTCAGTACACTTTTTCAGCCAAATCTCCTACAGATGAGATGTTGAGGTGAGAATTTTTTATCGATCCTTATGTTATCAGCGAACCATACTACTCTCCCTTTCTAGGACTGAGTCTCAGGACACTCAGATTTGAGGACCGATGTAGCCATTTAGTCATGTGCAGAGCAGATAGCAGTGCCCAGTTTTGCATCAGTGTTTTCTCATTGGACAGATGTTGGTTCAGATGGATTATTTTCATGCTTATGAATCGGCTTGTATTATATTGTCTTATGGTTATCATTGCTCTTATACTCATTTCTGTGACATGTGTTAGCATTTAGTGTCATGATATGGTGGTCATATAAATATGTGGACTTGGATGTATCTATATTATGTATTGATGTCCCTACTCAGAATTGGAAGTTCTTGATTTATACTCATCGGTTTTACCCTCCTTGGGGAGAATAGAGGTAGTTATTCCCACCATACCTTGGCTTGCTAGTGTTGGTTTCAATATTCATTATCTCCACTCATACATTACCTTCCAGTTGTGTTTTATCCCGACTTACTACTTGACTTGTGGCATGGAGGACCTTTCCTCGCTAGAGCCTTTGTTGGACAAGCCCCCTTGTTCATTTGTGTCTCGGCTCTGAGTTTCCTAGGATGTGTTTGCTTACTGGAAACAAGTAGCGCTACCATCAATACAATGTATTTGGAAATGAAATGAATATCTTATGAAAAACCGATTCATGAAAAGTAGTGTTTTTAAACATACATGAATGCAAGGCTGACCTAATGAAATTGGCTATGAAAAAGTATTGCAATAAAATATCTTATACATTCAGGAAAAGTAGTGTTTTTCAACATACATGAATGCATAAAGCCTAAATGATAAAAGTTTGTATAAAAAATACGAAGACAAAGGATATGGAAAATCAAAGGCCCAAAAAAGCAGTGGTTCCTAAAAGTTATATCTAAAAATTGCTGGCCTTATTTGTATTAAGTTGGATTATGAGCATTTGTCAAGGTGAGTAAGCACCTCTGAAGTAGTTCACCCATTTGTGAGGCACTGCCATCCCCTTTATTGTTGTTTGTCCAACATATGGCTATAGTGAGTATTCCCTTTCCATATCAAAAGTGTCACGATGTTGAGCTGGTGGTCATCCTTTGTCCTAGCCTTGTAAATTCTAGCCTTCACCCTTCACTAGCAAATTGACTACAACTATGAAGTGAGTATAGTCCTGAAAGTCTAGTCTGAGTAATAATAAATAAAATTCTATATATGTATTTGGTTGATGTACCACCAGTGAGGTGATTTCTATTTGTTATGATTGTTACTTGAATGATTTGTAGAGCATTTTTTGTGGATCGGGTCATCCACTAACCATATCACCCTCAACGCTGATATGAAAGTGGTTGGATTTCCCTAGATCTGAGAAACTGACCTCCCAAACCCTTGTGCTATCCACCATTTTTCTAACTTTTTCTGTGATCTGATTTTTCCAGAAAAATACCTTCATGGGTTTGTAGATCGGGTCATCCTCTCACCTAATAACCTTCAACGCTGACCTAGAAGTTGACAGGTTTCCCTAGATCTGAGAAACTGACCTCCCAAACCCTAGCAATAGCCATCCTACTACTGGTTCTTCATGTGATCTAACTTTTTCGGCCAAATACCTTTTTGGGTTTGTATATTGGGCTATTTTCCAGGTGGGTTTCCTCCAATGCTGGGCAGATAGTGACTCCATTTCCCTGGATCTGATAGGCTCTGATATCCAACCCTAGCACTACCCCCTCTTTGGCCTCTTTTTCCTGAAATCTAATTTTTCTTGGTGACTAAAGTACTGTGACATTGTTATACCATTCCATCGAGTCTATCCATCGGTACTAGATAGCCCCAATCCTATCCTTGCCCCCCCTGCATTGGTTACATTTCCCAAGGCAGCAGATACCTCCATCTATTGCTAGTACCTCAAACCCATATCCAGTATTCACCTTATAGGTCACCTGTGTCCCAACCTTGGATCAAACCTCACACTTCCAAAGCCCTGGTTCACTTAGTGACACCCTCCATAGATCTAGGGTTCCCATTTACCTTACACCTTACGTACCTCAAGTCTATTTGTTCTGATCTAGTGTCTAGGTTGGATCTCTCCTATCGAGAGTAGATCCGAGTCTCCCCCTTTGTTATCTTGAGCTAGGATAACATAAAGTGAAGACTGCCTTGATTAGCGTGACAACCATCCATTTTGGAGTCGAGGCAATCTTGGTTCCACCTCCTTAGTTTCTTATCCCTCTACCATCCATTCTGGATCCATATCACATATGCAACTACAAGGTTGGTGACAACACCATAAAATACAAGGTGGATATACGTCTCACAATCGATTGAAGGTCTCTAAAAAAGACTATATAGATCAATCTTCATAAGAATTGATGTCAAAATATGAACAAGTGGCAATCCAATGCCACCGGAGTCATAACATATTGACGTGATGTTAGACAAAGGCTCAAGGTCTTCAAAACAACCGACACTGGTACGAGTCTAAAGTATGTGAATAGAAGTTTTGAAGTCGAACATAGTAAGACACAATGTAATTACCTGTAACTGATGGATAACATTAACACACATGATCCAACTCACCGATTATAACAACAAGAAGCAAGGTACCTAGTACAATATAACAAGTGTGAATAAATGTGTTGATGTTGAAAACTTGTAGACTCTAACAATCAGGGCACATTGATGTAATCCCATAGTTGCTAGCAAAAAAAATTGCGATTGGTGACTGCAAGCTCTAAGGTACTAAAAATACTCTAGATCACAATCCCATAATAGACTTCTTGGAGTCGATGGGATGCAAACTGTTGGAAGGAGGGAATCAAGTCAGCCCCCATCATCTAACACAAGGGTATAGTAGAAGTCCAAAGATATGTTGGAACATGATAACTAAATTTGAAGCGTACCTGACACAAGAAGGATGACACACTAAGTTAAGAGTTCGAAGGATTGGCCGGCATAGGTTGAAACTTCCCTTGAACATAAGCAAGACACATTAAGTGACTGAGGCAACACAAACTCAAGAAGAGACACGATACAATTCAATGACATATGTTTCATCAACAGACTATTTCATGATGATTGGAAGACTAATGATTTGATGGAGATAAACATAAATGATCTCAGCTTCCTCAAGCCATACTGAAGCCCATATTGTAGAGATAATGTCTCAAGACAGTGTGCTTTGTTCAAGGGAGACACAACTTGTTGCCAAACATAAGTATGAACACGACTCTTTCCCATCTGTATTTTTGGAATATTTGATTTTTTTGTCCTTTTCCATATTTTTAAAGCCTGAAAAAAAATAAAAGAATGTTATAGTACAGGGGAAGAAATGAGTTTCAACACAAACAAACTAGTTCCAAGCACATTGAACATACCTATGCATAGTGCATGGAACATAAGTAGGATAATGACACCCAGGGTGTGTTTCTTCTCGATAAAAGGGATGTTAAGTTGCAAAGGAAAAATTATGCAAAGCTTAGGGACAATGAGATAAGATATGAAGGCTTATATAACAATATAAAGCATGGAAGCCGACATCATGCTCATATGCATGAGTAGGATAAAAGCAAGTGCAACTACAACTTAAACAGTTCCATCCTGTGGATTCTTGTCAATCTCGGGTTAGTTTGTGCGTGTCGATGTTTTCAATTTTAAGCCGTCTAAATAACTTAAAAAATAATTTGAGGATTTTCTTTTTCATAAATTTAGTCTCTTACGGAGAAAAAAGAATAAAAAAATATGTGGGAGAACTCTTCTAGCCCAGATTGGCTAGAGTATTCATTTTTTGCTAGACCATTCAACCTGAAAAAGGGTTAAACTTATATGAGATGGACATCCTTTCAAATCCTTTAATGAGTGTGAAAGAAAACAAGTTTTCTCGACAATCTTTTCATATTTAAAGAGTCAGAAAAAGAGCGTAAAGAAGACTCCATTTAGCAGGATCCTTAAGGGGTGGACAGAAATATATGAGAAAGAGAGGCATGCAAATTTTTCTCAAAGTCATGGTAAAACTAAAATGCATCCCAAGCCTATGAGAAAAACTTGGCATGGACACCAAAATGACAAAAGGGTGTTGACTATGGTGTTCCAGGTAGGCTCTTGTGTCAGAATGGTGCAAAGTGCATATAGAGATGGTTGAGAGACCAATATCCATCAATTTTGACTCTAATGAAATTGGTTGACCAAACTTTACATGAATGCAAGGATGACCTAATGAAATTGGCTATGAAAAAGTATTGCAATGAAATATATTAAACATTCATGAAAAGTAGTGTTTTCCAACATACATGAATGCATAAAGACTAAATGATAAAAGTCTGTATAAAAAATACGAAGACAAAGGCTATGGAAAATCAAAGGTCCAAAAAAGCAGTGGTTCCTAAAAGTTATATTTAAAAATTTCTGGCCTTATTTGTATTAAGTTAGATTGTGAGCATTTGTCAAGGTGAGTAAGCACCTCTGAACTAGTTCACCCATTTGTGAGGCACTGCCATCCCCTTTATTGTTGTTTGTCCAGCATATGGCTATAGTGAGTATTCCCATTCCATATCAAAAGTGTCACGATGTTGAGCTGGTGGTCATCCTTTGTCCTAGCCTTGTAAATTCTAGCCTTCACCCTTCACTAGCAAATTGACTACAACTATGAAGTGAGTATAGTCCTGAAAGTCTAGTCTGAGTAATAATAAATAAAACCCTATATATGTATTTGGTTGATGTACTGCCAGTGAGGTGATTTCTATTTGTTATGATTGTTACTTGAATGATTTGTAGAGCATGTCCTAGCCTCTTAGCACTAGCAAGAGATGGATGACAACGTGAGTTATATTATTGGTATCTGGTCATTTACATGTGATTATTTTGTCTATTCGATATTGCAGATGACCAGGCAGAGACCTGGAATGGATATGAGTATATACCTTAGATGGATTTGGACTCTCTGAGTCCAATGAGATAGCTTGTTGTCAGTTCTAGGTACTTACAGAGATGATTAGGCTCATTTTACTCTTTTGGTGCAGTTTTGCTTCACTGGAAGTCATGTTTGAGTAGGGAGATGATACTATTGGATCTTCTAGGGCGTTGTATGGGGCATAGGGAGTCCATCCACTTGATTGTACCATATTACCCCCTCCCAGAGAGCGTGGGAGGCTCAGTTAGATAACGCAGGCACCTTAGGAGGCTGTTTTGGCAGGTTCACGTTTCCCAAGGCAGATTAAAAAATAATTAAATAGCTACTAAGGAATTCGATTTGGGAAACTAAGGCAAGGAAATGGCATGGGATGAGTCATGATGATGAGAGTGATGTCCTCTGCACCTTCTCCAGCAGTTGCAGCACCTTATTGGGCCCACACCTATTTTTTTGGGCATTGTATATTATTTTCTGGAGCTTTTGGGAGGCTCACGATCTCCTTAAGGAGGCAAAATTTCACAGTTTAATATATATATATATATATATGTGTGTGTGTGTGTGTGTGTGTGTGTGTGTGTGTGTGTGTGTGTGTATATATATATACATACATATACATACATATACATACATACATACATACATACATACATACATACATACATACATACATACATACATATATATATATATATATATATATTGTGCCATGGGGACACCCAGAGGGAGTTAGTCAACACTCTATGGACCCACCATGTGCTTCATTTATTTCTTGTTGAGTGGCGTCCCCTATCTTTGGATGATTTAGTCCATTTTTATATTATATTGTTATATTGATCCATGTATTGTATGTTGAGCTCATCTCAACCATTGATTAGACATTTGTATCTTTTAATCTTAGCCACACATTTGAAAAGTGGTTAGGATTTTGGTTCTATTGTTCCTATTTAAAGGGGAGAGCTTCTCATTTGTAAGGGGTATTTGGCTCTTGGATCTGAATAGTAGAAAAAAATTTCTTGTGAATGTTCTTGGATGTCCTTTTCATTTGGTGTTCTTAGATGGCAATTGGAAAGTATTTTGCTTCCTAGCATTCAGGAAGTTGTTGTGAGATATATATCTTTTTCGAGAATATTTGTCTTGTCTACAGGAGGGCGACTTCAGGTGGGCGTTTTTGCAGGGGGACCTCAACTCGCTTGGATTGTCTTCATTTTTATCAGGGGGTTTTCATTAGTGTCATTGTGATCTATGATTTATTCTTATTATTTTTATGTAGCATCTATTGTTTTTCTCATGTTGCATCAAGTCTGATATGGTTGACGTTTGTTGTGCAGGAGAGAGGGCACATTGACTCCTTAGGGCAAAACGTTGGACATAGAAATTGCTCAAAGCTTCTCAAATTGCTCAGGATAGCAGGGATCATCATCAATAAATATACAAGGTTTTTCAGGTAAGATCTATAGGTTAGTCCCTTTCTTCCAGATCTCAATCCATTAGCCTTTGCTTTTCTTCATTTTACATTGAAAATTATATAATAAGAGAAACCAAAAATACTAAAAAACGGAAAGCTTGATCTCTATCCAAACCACTGCTGGGTTTTGTAGATCAGGTCATCCCCTAACCACATCACCCTCAACGCTGATATGAAAGTGGCTAGTTTTCCATATATATGAGAAACTGACCTCCCAAACCCTAGCACTATCCACCATTTTTCTGACTTTTTCTGTGATCTGATTTTTCTAGCAAAATACCTTCGTGGGTTTGTAGATCGGGTCATCCTCTCACCAAACCACCTTCAACGTTGAGCTAGAAGTTGGCAGGTTTCCCTAGATATGAGAAACTGACCTCCCAAGCCCTAGCGCTAGCCATCTTGCTGTGGTTTTTCCTGTGATATGACTTTTTCGTCCAAATACCTTTTTGGGTTTGTAGATTGGGCTATTTCCCAGGTGGGTTTCCTCCAACGTTGGGCAGATAGTGAATCCATTTCCCTAGATCTGACAGGCATTTATCTCCAACCCTAGCGCTACCCCCTCTTTGGCCTCTTTTTTTCCTGAAATCTAATTTTTCCTGGGGACTTGGGTACTGTGACATTGTTATAACATTCCATCGAGTCTATCCATCGGTACTAGATAGCCCCAATCCTGTCCTTGCCCTCCCTGCATTGGTTATGTTTCCCAAGGCAACAGATACCTCCATCTATTGCTTGTACCCCAACCCCATATCTAGTATTCACCTTATAGGTCACATGTGTCCCAACCTTGGATCAAAACTCACACTTTCAAAGCCCTAATCGAAAGCCCTGGTTCACTTAGTGAAACCCTCCATAGATATAGGGTTCCCATTTACCTTACACCTTACATACCTCAAGTCTATTTGATATGATCTGGTGTCTAGGTCTGATCTCTCCTATCGGGAGTAGATCCGGGTCTCCCCCTTTGTTGTCTTGGGCTAGGATAACATAAAGCGAAGACTGCCTCGATTGGCGTGAAAACCATCCATTTGGGAGTCGAGGAAATCTTGGTTCCACCTCATTATTTCTTGTCCCTCTAGCATCCATTTTGGATCCATCTCACATAGGGAACTACAAGGTTGGTGACAACATTTTGGCGTCATTTCTGGGGAGATAGAGGCCTACCTTGGTTCAACATACCTTACCTCTCCTACAACATATATATTTTTGGTGAATTACTTTGGTGGTTCACTTGGCGACTCCACTGAGAAGCGAACCCATCCCATAAATCACAATGAATGCGAATTTATTCATCCAATTTTTCAATGAAAACGAGGAAAATCCAATCAAGCTTAAAAGGCAACTTCTATCTCGTCTAGACTTCTTTGAAATTTATGAGGCACCTCATCCTACGCCAAAAAGATATTGGGAAGGGTTGCCTCGTTTCTTTGGAAATTCCATCGAATCAATTGAAATCCACTAGAATGATTTTTGGTGTTATATGGAAGCATATGGTGCAGAGCATGAAGACATCTATATGCGAGCCCTATGTGAATCGTTAGGAGGTGATGCTGATTTCTGGTTATATACGTTAGCACCAGGATTTATCACAGAATACGACATTTTCATTGATTTATTAAGAAAATAATATGGTAAAAGCATTAATGAATTCATGCAGCCAAATAGTGATTGTCTTGTTCGAGGATAAATTTGATGAAGATGATCAAGATAACCATAGTGAAATTACTGACAATTTTCTTTATCAAATTGTTTCCTCTTCTTCCGATCCAACAATAGATATGCCTTTGAATGACTCTTCGATGCAAGAAAATAAGGATGAGCAAATGTCGACCCTTAAGGATTATAACTTTGATATTTATATAGAAGGGGAACCTATTAGAATCTTGTCATCATTTCCTCAAGAAGGCACAAATAAAGTGGGAGAAAAAAATGATCATTCATCCTTAGTTGATTCGCTCATATGTAAATCCATTGAAGATCTTTCTAGAGCACAACTCCATAATCATTTCCTGGTTGATAATAATTTAGGTCAACGTTCAAGTCATACGGATTTTTCAGATTTTGATCATACCCTTACAGAGGAAGAAAATGTTGAGAATAACCTGATTTCCTTTGAAGATAACTCACATGATAATTATGATATGATTGTAAGTAAACATTTTTGTCCCAATAAAATTCCTTATCCAATCCTTAATGAGGATGTGTTGGTTCAATGTATGGATATTGACCTTGCTTCAAATCTTGCAATCTTTCCTGAAATTCAATTAAAAACTTTTTACTCTCATCAAAATCCGAGATTAATTATTCCAAGTCATCTGGGAGAAAATTTTCAATCCACCCTCCCATCCCAACTATCCAAGCCTTCTTATATGGGTTTGTGTTCTAATCAAGATATTACTTTTGAAATTTTCAGTCAAGAGTTTGAGCATGGTCACATAATTGGAGAAAATACGCTGCATTTTCCTTCTTGGTCATCCGTAATGAGTAATATTTTTCAATTTATAAATATTTCTTATGGGTGGTTGGAGAAGGTGTATAAAGATCAATTTCATCTTTTCTCCATTTTTAAGCAACAAATGGGCTTGATCTCATTCACAGTTTCATTACATTACAACTTGTCCCCACTTGATTCTTCCATTTCTTCTGGAGTGAATAGAATTGAATGTCCTAGTAAGGTAGAGGAGAAAACAAAGAACTGTTTGGAATGGTTGAATCATGAGTCATATTGTCTTCTTCCATCAAGAACGAGCTTGCATACTTTTTATGATCCTATCAGTATCTTGATGGATGAGTTTCTAGAAAGTCAATTTTAGCCTTGTCATGATGTCATTCCAGATTGTCTAGATCTTTCTTTGAATTTCAAACATCAAGTTAGAATGGTTTCAATTTTCATTTAGATTACTTTTAAGCCATCTCTAGCTTGTTGGGTCATTAACTGTAAACAAAACTCAATGGATTTGTTCAGCAAGTGGTTACATTGGATTTATGATTTTACTTAACACTTGTCTAAACTGGTTAGAGTAGGGTAGGTAGGACCTAAATAATCCTTTCGCGGGAGTAGTGTAGAATCTTGCATCTTTGCCTGAAGCTTGCCTTTGAAGCTCTTAGTATAGTTTTGATTTCTGTTTCTTTTCATGCACAATAAAAAGTCAAACTTTTCTTAAAATGTTATGGTTATAGATTAGATTTACTTTCTGCTTTTCTAGTTTATGCATGCTTATTTTTAGTACTTTATTTTATCCGCATATTGTTTTGACTACCAGTCTGTGAGTTTGGTATAGCACTGGACATTTTGCAGGTAGTGGGTGACATTTTGGTAGCGGTTGTAGAGTTGGAAGAACTGTTCAAGGATGCGAGAAACAGAATGCGAGGACCAAAGATTCTGAGGTTCTCAAGCACTCTTTTCAGCAGAGCACTTGCCCCAGCTGGAGATAGATGTTATCACATATATAGTAGCCAGGCTACCATATTCTATTTTTCAGATTCAGTACACTTTTTCAGCCAAATCTCCTACAAATGAGATGTTGAGGTGACGATTTTTTATGGATCCTTATGTTATCAGTGGACTATAATACTCTCCCTTGCTATGACTGAGTCTCAGGACACTCAGATTTGATGACCGATGTATCCATTTAGTCATGTGCAGAGCAGATAGCAGTGCCCAGTTTTGCATCAGTGTTTCCTCATTGGACAGATGCTGGTTTAGATGGATTATTTTCATGCTTATGAATCGGCTTGTATTATATTGTGTTATGGTTATCATTGCTCTTATAGTCATTTCTATGACATTTGTTAGCATTTAGTGTCATGATATGGCGGTCATATAAATATGTGGACTTGGATGTATCTATATTATGTATTGATGTCCCTACTCAGAATGGGAAGCTATTGATCTATACTCATCGGTTTTAGCCTCCTTGGGGAGAATAGAGGTAGTCATTCCCATCATATCTTGGCTTGCTAGTGTTGGTTTCAATATTCATTGTCTACACTCATCCATTACCTTCCATTTGTGTTTTAGCTCGACTTACTACTTGACTTGTGGCATGGAGGACCTTTCCCTGCTAGAGCCTTTGTTGGACAAGCCCCCTTGTTTATTTGTGTCTCGGCTCTGAGTTTCCTTGGATGTGTTTGCTTACCGGAAACAAGTAGTGCTGCCATCAATACAATGTATTTGGAAATGAAATGAATATCTTATGAAAAATCCCATTCATGAAAAGTAGTGCTTTTAAACATACATGAATGCAAGGCTGACCTAATGAAATTGTCTATGAAAAAGTATTGCAATAAAATAACTTAAACATTCACGAAAAGTAGTGTTTTTCAACATACATGAATGCATAAAGCCTAAATGATAAAAGTTCGTATAAAAAATACGAAGACAAAGGATATGGAAAATCAAAGGCCCCAAAAAGCAATGGTTCCTAAAATTTATATCTAAAAATTGCTGGCCTTATTTGTATTAAGCTGGATTGTGAGCATTTCTCAAGGTGAGTAAGCACCTCTGAAGTAGTTCACCCATTTGTGAGGCACTGACATCCCCTCTGTTGTTGTTTGTCCAACATATGGCTATAGTGAGTATTCCCTTTCCATATCAAAAGTGTCACGATGTTGAGCTGGTGGTCATCCTTTGTCCTGGCCTTGTAAATTCTAGCCTTCACCCTTCACTAGCAAATTGACTACAACTATGAAGTGAGTATAGTCCTGAAAGTCTCGTCTGAGTAATAATAAATAAAACCCTATATATGTATTTGGTTGATGTACCACCAGTGAGGTGATTGCTATTTGTTATGATTGTTACTTGAATGATTTGTAGAGCATGTCCTAACCTCTTAACACTTGTAGCAGATGGATGACAACGTGAATTATATTATTGGTATCTGGTCATTTATAGGTGATTATTTTGTCTATTGGATATTGCAGATGACCAGGAAGAGACCTGGAATGGGTATGAGTATATAGCTTAGATGGATTTGGACTCTCAAAATCCAGTGAGACAACTTGTTGTCAGTTCCAAGCACTTACAGAGATGATTAGGCTCATTTTACTCTTTTGGTGCAGTTTTGCTTCACCGGAAGTCTTGTCTGAGCAGGGAGATGATACTATTGGATCTCCTAGGGCGCGGTATGGGGAATAGGGGGTACAACCACTTGATTGTACCATATTAACCCCCTCCCAAAGAGCTTGGTAGGCTCAGTTGGATAACGCAGGCACCCTAGGAGGCTGTTTTGGCATGTTCACGTTTCCGAGGCAGATTAAAAAATAATTAAATGGCTACTGAGGAATTTGGTTTTGGATATTGAGGAATTTGATTTCAGATAATAAGGCATGGAAATGGCATGGGATAAGTCATGATCATGAGCGTGATGTCCTCCACACCTTCGCCAGCAGTTGCAGCACTTGATTGGTCCCACACCTATTTTTTCGGGCATTTTATATTATTTTCTGGAGCTTTTGGGTAGCTCACGATTTCCTCAAGGAGGCACAATTTCACAGTTTAAAAAATATGTATTATTTTTATTGTGCCATGGGGACACCCAGAGGGAGTTAGTTAACACTCCATGGACCCACCATCTGCTTCATTTATTTCTTGTTGAGTGGGATCCCCTCTCTTTGGGTGATTTAGTCGACTTTTATATTATATTGTTATATTGATCCATGTATAGTATGTTGAGCTCATCTCAACCATTGATTAGACATTTGTATATTTTAATCTTAGACACTCATTTGAAAAGTGGTTAGGATTTTGGTTCTCTCGTTCCTATTTAAAGGAGAGAGCTTCTCATTTGCAAGGGGTCTTTGGCTCTTGGATCTGAATAATAGAAAAACTTTTCTTGTGGATATTCTTGGATCTCCTTTGCATCTGGTGTTATTATATGGTGATTGGAAAGTCTTTTTCTTCCTAGCATTCGACAAATTGGTGTGAGATCTATATTTTTTTGAGAATCTTTGTCCTGTCTACAGGAGGGTGACTTCAACTTGGGCGTTTTTACAGGGGGACCTCAACTCGCTTGGATTGTCTTCATTTTTATCAGGGGGTTTTCATTAGTGTCATTGCGATTTATGATTTCTTCTTGCTATTTTTCTGTAGCATCTAACTTTTTTGTCATGTTGCAGCAAATCTTATATGCTTTATGTTTGTTGTGTAGGAGAGAGGGCGCATTGACTCCTTGGGGCAAAACGTTGGACATAGAACTCGCTCAAAGCTTCTCAAATTGATCGGGATAGTAGGGATCATAATCATCAAGGAATATACAAGGTTTTCCAGGTAAGATCTATAGGTTAGTCCCTTTCTTCTAGATATCAATCCGTTGGCTTCTGTTTTTCTTCATTTTACACTGAAAAATCTATAATAAGAGAGACCAAAAATACTAAAAAACGAACCGCTTGATATCGAGCCAAACCACTATTGGTTTTTGTAGATTGGGTCATCCCCTAACCATATCACCCTCAACGCTGATATGAAAGTGGTTGGATTATCGTAGATCTAAGAAAATGACCTCCTAAACCCTTGCGCTATCCACCATTTTTTTGACTTTTTCTGTGATCTGATTTTTCTAGAAAAATACCTTCGTGGGTTTGTAGATCGGGTCATCTTTTCACCAAATCACCTTCAACGCTGAGCTATAAGTTGACAGGTTTCCCTAGATCTGAGAAACTGACCTCCCAAACCCTTGCGCTAGCCATCCTACTGCAGGTTTTTCACGTGATCTGACTTTTTCGGCCAAATACATTTTTGGGTTTGTAGATCGGGCTATTTTCCAGGTGGGTTTCCTCCAACGCTGGGTAAATAATGACTGCATTTCCCTGGATCTAACAGGCACTGATATCCAACCCTAGAACTACCCCCTCTTTGGCCTCTTTTTCCTGAAATCTGATTTTTCTTGGTGACTCAGGTACTATGACATTGTTATACCATTCCATCGAGTCTATCCATCCATACTAGATAGCCCCAATGCTATCCTTTCCCTCGTTGCATTGGTTACATTTTTTAACGCAATAGATACCTCCATTTATTGCTAGTACCTCAACCTGGTATCCAGCATTCACCTTATAGGTCACCTGTGTCCCAACCTTGGATCAAACCTCACACTTCCAAAGCCCTAATCCAAATGCCTGGTTCACTTGGTGAAACCCTCCATAGATATGGGGTTCCCATTTACCTTACACCTTACATACCTCAAGTCTATTTGATCTGATCTAGTGTCTAGGTCGGATCTCTCTTATCGGGAGTAGTTAGGAGTCTCCCCTTTTGTTGTCTTAAGCTAGGATAACATAAAGCGAAGACTGCCTTGATTAGCATGACAACCATCCATTTGGGAGTCGAGGAAATCTTGGTTCCACCTCCTTAGTTGCTTGTCCCTCTACCATCCATTCTGGATCCATATCACATATGCAACTACAATGTTGGTGACAACACCATAAAAATACAAGGTGGATATGCGTCTCAAAATCAATTGAAGGTCTCTAAAAAAGACTATACAGATCAATCTTCATAAGAATTGATATCAAAATATGAACAAGTGGCAATCCAATGCAACCCGAGTCATAACATATTGATGTGATGTTATACAAAGGCTCGGAGTCTTCAAAACAACCGACATTGGTACGAGTCTAAAGTATGTGAATAGAAGTTTTGAAGTTGAACATAGTAAGACACAATGTAATTACCTGTAATTTGATGAATACCATTAACACACATGATCCAACTCACCAATTATAATAACAAGAGGCAAGGTACCTAGTACAATATAACTAGTTTGAATAAATGTGTTGATGTCAAAAACTTGTAGACTCTAACAATTAGGGGGCATTCATGTAATCCCATAGTTGCTAGCAAAAAAACTTGCAACTGATGACTGCAAGCTCTAAGGTACTAAAAATACTCTAGATCGCAATCCCATAATAGATGTCTTGGAGTCGATGAGATGCAAACTGTTGGAAGGAGGGAATTATGTCACCCCCCATCATCTAACACAAGGGTATAGTAGAAGGACAAAGATATGTTGGAACATGATAACTAATTTTGAAGTGTACCTAACACAAGAAGGATGACACACTAAGTCAAGATTTTGAAGGATTGGTTGACATAGGTTGAAACTTCCCTTGAGCATAAGCAAGACACATTAAGTGACTAAGGCAGCACAAACTCAAGAAGAGACACGATACAATCCAATGACATATGTGGCATCAATAGATTGTTTCATGATGATTGGAAGACTAATGAGTTGATGGAGATAAACATAAATGATCTCAGCTTCCTCAAGCCATACTAAAACCCATATTGTAGAGATAATGACTTGAGACAGTGTGCTTTGTTCAATGGCAACACAACTTGTTGCCAAACATAAGTATGAACACGACTCTTTCCCATCCGTCTTTTTGGAATATTTGATTTTTTTGTCTTTTTCCATATTTTTAGAGCCTAAAAAATAATAAAAGAATGTTATAGTATAGGGGAAGAAATGATTTTCAACACAAACAAACTAGTTCCAAGCACATGGAACATACATATGCGTATTGCATCGAACATAAGCAGGATAATGACACTCAGGGTGTGTTTCTTCCTACTAAAAGGGGTGTTAAGTTGCAAAGGAAAAATGATGCAAAGCTTAGGGACAATGAGATAAGATATGAAGGCTTATATAATGATATAAAGCATGGAAGCCGACACCATGCTCATACGCACGAGCAGGATAAAAGCAAGTGCAACTACAACTTAAACAGTGACATCCTGTGGATTCTTGTCAATCTCGGGTTAGTTTGTGCGCATCAATGTTTTCAATTTTAAGCCATCTAAATAACTTAAAAAATAATTTGAGGCTTTTATTTTTCGTAAATTTAGTCTCTTATGGACAAAAAAGAATAAAAAAATATGCGAGAGAACTCTTCTAGCCCAGATTGACTAGAGTACTCATTTTTTGTAATTAGACCATTCAACCTGAAAAAGGGTTAAAATTATATGAGATGGACGTCCTTTCAAATCCTTTAATGAGTGTGAAAGAAAACAAGTTTCCTCGACAATCTTTTCATATTTAAAGAGTCAAAAAAAGAGTGTAAAGAAGACTCCATTTAGTAGGATCCTTAAGGGGTGGACAAAAATATATGAGAAAGAGAGGCATGCAACTTTTTCTCAAAGTCATGGTAAATTAAAATGCATCCCAAGCCTATGAGAAAAAATTGGCATGGACACCAAAATGACAAAAGGGTGTTGACTATGGTGTTCCAGGTAGGCTCTTTTGTCAGACTTGTGCAAAGTGCATATAGAGATGGTTGAGAGACCAATATCCATCAATTTTGGCTCTATGGAAAATTTAGGTAGCAAAAGGTTCAAATGTATCATAAAAGAGGTGAGGCTTAAACCTATATCAATTTTCTGAAAATACCTGTCTGGATTGAGTAACGGGCATAAAATGATCCCTAAGAAACCATGGATCCAACTAAAGTTCTTGTCTCCAAGAAACTATAGTACCACGATCATATATATAAAAAAAATTAAAAATAATGATATGATAAATGTCACTTTGGTATAAATACTTTCAAACTTCATTATCTTCAGCAATATTAATAACCAAGGAAGGGTTTACTAGTGAAGACTCAAGAGTGCTAAGGCTTGAGGACCTACCATTAATAATATCAAACCCATGACCAATATCAAAGCTAAAATAATAAATGGAGTCTACAAGAACACTCATGATCACAGGTGTCGAAAAAATTTGCTAGCAGAATCAAACTCATCAGGGACACTGACTTGCAGCTCAATGGTAGAGTCTAAAGACTCAATAATGCCAATGTCTAAGGATCTATAAATAGGGAGATCATACTCAAAAGGAAAATTAGGATTAGATTTTATTGCAATTGGGTCAAATACAGGGAGACAATCTTTAGAAAGGACATCAAAATCCAAAGTAACGTCAAACTCTATCATAGCCTCTAGGAAAGCTTCATTTGAAGAAATCACATCATCCTAGAGAGAACACATGTCGAAACATTCACTTGGACCAACAGGGTGGAGAGTAGGCTTCAATTCCCCCATTGGATGGATCACTTGGTATACTATCGGGACCAAATCCCAAGAAGGTAACCTTAAATGCAAAGGCTTCTTCTTAGTAACAATTGGACATGAGGGATATAAGGCCACATAACTCACTCGTGGAAGGGTAGTGTCTACCAAAACACTAGGAAATGACAAAGGATTTACTTGGTCTAAATTTGGGTAACAAGGAGGATCAACAAATACAAGCTGCTCAATAGTGACAATGCTTCCATTGTGAGGATAATACTTCACTCGAAAGAGTGTAGACACCATTGCATGCATAACATATACATAATCACTCCCAATGATCATATTGAAGTTTAAAGGGTCCTCCATAACCATAAAATCGACTAGGATAGTGTTTCCACTTAAAGCAACAGGAAATTATGGAAGAAATCCCAAATTTTCCCTAGGTCTTCTATCAAAAGCTAATGGTTGATAAACAACCGACACAAGGTTGGGAGATCCCCTACCTTTCCAAGCATGTGCATATAAAATACTAATAGAGGCTCCTTCATATATAATTCGATGAGAAATTATGTAGTGTTTAACTTAAACCTTTATTTGAAAAGGTGCAATAGAATGTAGGCACGACTCAACTACACTATTCCAAACAAAGGAAGAAACCCTAGAGCCTGGTGGGGTTTCATTCAAAGCGAACTGAGTTCCCCCTTGTTCATAAAGTTTTGAACTGGAAGTGAAGAAAACTTAACTGGTAGACACATCACTCTCCAAAGGAAGAGTGGGATTGACCAAATATTGTATCGGTTTGACCACTTGATGCTTATCACTTTCCAAACGAAGGGTGAGATTGACCAAATATTGCATAAGTTTAATCACTTCAACATCCACAATCCCCAAGGGAGGAGTGGGGTATATCAAAGATTGTGTTGACTCGATCACTTTATCAACTAAAGTTTGAATAATTTGTTGGGAAATCATAGGTTTCTCAAGAGAAAAAGACCCTTCAGATTCGTACAACACTCTTTATACCTCTGTAATACAGCGACACATGTGAGTAAGGTGATCTCCCTTGCACAACTTACAAGGGAACTTAGGCTTGCATCCTATTCGCTTAGACTTCTCAATAGTTTCAACATGTCCAATGTGAATCACATTGGCTGACTGCTTGCCCCTAGCATGACTTGCAACAGCTGGTAGCTAGTCTCCAGTATGACTTGTAGTTACTAGTGACTTGTCACTAGTGTGACTTGTAGTGACTAGTGACTTGTCCTCAACATGACTAGCAGAGGTTGATGACATACTTTCAGTATGACTTGTAGTGACTGAATGTTTCCCCCAGCATGACTTGCAAGAACCAGTTGCGGGTTTCCAGTATGACTAGTAGTGACTAGAGGGTGCCCCCAGCATGAACTCTAGAGGATGGTGGTGAGTTTCCCGCAACATGACTTGTAGAGGCTGGGGAGTTTCCCCCTTGTTTTTGCATCTTCTTCCTATTTTCCCTCCTTTTCCTCTTACACTGTTGGTTACTAGCATCAAAAATTTCACCACATGAGGCAGAAGGAGGAGGATAAGATGTTACTGGAAAAGGAGGAATATGGTTTTGATGCCCTTGATATAAGGTGCTCACTTGAGAAGCATCAAGATAGTGGTAAAAAAATGAACCTCCAGCCCCAAGGTGAATCTAGGAATATTCAAAGAGGCCATCAAAGGAGAACCAACATTCCCAACAAATGGAAACGCACTAGGATCCCCTTGCACATGGATCCCTTGCTTGATGTCCATAGGAATACTAGCCTTAAGTGTCCAATTCAACAAATAATAAATATCTAAGGCCAACTAAGAATAAAGAGAACAAAGAGAACACCACTAAAAAAGAGTCCTAGAATATCAAACCAGGAAAACAAATAACCTTTCAAAGTTTGGTGTGAGTTTATTAAGTCCCATAACCAAACAACAAAGGTTGAGAACAATTACCAAGCCCTTCGTTGATAGTCCTTATTGGGGAAAGTCTCCCCACAAGGTAAGGGATACCCTCCAAATGTTTTATTAGTTGGCTCAATATCTATCAAAGGATGGAAGGAATCCCCCTTCCATCACCTGTGTAGAACCCTAATGACAAGATATTATGGCTACCAATCCGCAATCAATGTCTGGGGGGACATTTGATGGTATGGATCGTACATATGGGAAGAGTAGCTAATCCTAAAACCTCAACAATACCGACACCTCACGAGGCCCAAAGATTGGTACTGCAAAATTCCTCGTACACGCAAAATCCCATAAATGCTTAGTGTAAGTATCAGGGGGGTACCCTTCAACTCAACCTCACTCTTGCTTGAATCCTGTTTCAAAGGAGCATCCTGGCCACACTCTTAGGGAGTTGGATTCTACCTATCCTTCTAAAGAGACCATTATGTTTAATAGCTTGAAATGATATCAGAAAGTTAACTTCCAACCTACTCCAAGATCCTATACTTAATCTAAATTGGTGAACATTATAACAATTAAATTATGATAGATTTTAAGTTAGGCATTACCTTTGAGTGGTTGTTATTACTCAAGGAAACATAAGTGAAACTAATATGTTTTTTTACTGAAGGTAAATGAAAAATAAATTGCTTTCAAATGGAAAATACCACTTAATATTTTAAAAGGTTACTTGACTATAAGTACCTTTCAAACAGAAAGAAAAACCAAGCATATATTTTCAAAATTTTAAGTAAGATGTAACTCTTTAAGGAGATTACTATAACCAAAGAAAGCAACTTTTTAATGATTTTCATGAGATGATGCATATGAAAGCAATGTAATCTTTTCTTTTACGGAAACACTTCCAAAAACATCAATTTTCCTAAAAGGTGCCTAAATTAACCGAAAGCAAATTATGATTTTTTTGCGTAGTTCAGTTTTCTTTTTTCTTTCAGGGCCTAATAAAAAAACACAAAAAAAATGATTTTGAAGGCTTAAAAATCAGAATTTGGAAAATCTAAGCAAGACGCATATCTTGACTAGACTTAGTAAACCTTAAAAACCAATATATATATATATATATATAATTTTACCCTATTTTTTGGGCCCACTAGGACATGTACGTGACCTAGCCCACTATAGGGTGCGCGCACATGCCCTAAATGAAGGTAGAATGTGTGTATACATGGTTAGCAATCGAAAACTACACGGGACACAGTTGGGAAATGTTTTAAGCCATGTATACGGACAAAATCTATATGTACGCAGTCTGGACAAGACCATATCACGTGGACACGGTTGTCTAGTGTTTAGGTCGCGTATAGAGACATAAAAAAAGTTTTTTTGCAAAAGAGTGAATTCTACAGGAAAAGTACGCACCTGTGGGCACTGTTACCTATGTACAAGCACATGAAAAAAGAAAAAAGGACACTTTTAGGTTTCAAAGAAAGTAAAAAACCTTGTCCTAGAGGTTTCAACAAGGGAAATAAACTACTGCAAAAAACTATAGCAAGAGGAGGACAATCCAAAACAAATTGAAAATCAATCAAAAACCAAAAAGCCATAATACCCAAAAATGGAAAAAATCCCCAGCGAATTCGTCGTTTTTGTTTCGAGATTATAAACACCCTAATGTTCTTTGGGAAAACCACCATATATTGATACCCTAAAATAAAACCCTAACTCTTCAAACAAAGCATGAATCAAACATTTTGCAAGTAGACTTTTCTTGGAAAACACAAAGAGGGTTCAAACATACAACTTACTAGGAGCCCAACATTTGATGTAGATCTTAGGATGTTGTTGCTCCAATATTCTCACCAACACTTCAAGGGTGAACTTGAAATTGAGCAAATATTGACAAAGAAGTAGTTACTACTACAAAAATGATTCATATACAAAATATTGAATAATTCATCCAAATTTAAGTACTAAAAGCTAAATTTAGAATGCTCAAATTCTACGAAAAATAGAGTTCTTTTATTAATTAAAAAACAAGTTACATACTGATTTCACCTTAATCTTGTTGCGACACCATTTTGAAACTAAGATCGAATACCTTCCACCCAGGTCTTTCATACACTCAATCCAATGTAACAAAGAAAATTGTGCCCAAAAAGATCACTTCAATCCTTTGGTATAATAAAGACTCTCAATGCAGGTTGAAAAACAAGTTTCAGATATGGGAAAGAGTTTTTGTAGACTTGGGACAATGGGGCTTGATTAATATTCACAGGAGTAGCATGAGGGTATTCTCCAATACACTTGGTTAATTTTTGTCTCCCTTTTACCTCATTTATATAGTCAGGGAGGCAGTTAGGGGAGTTGGAGGAAGTTATTTATGGGATTGGGATAAGTGGGAACGACCAAAACTGTGACTTTTCTAGTAAAATAACTTCTTTTTATTTATTTTTCCCTTGAACAGACATGTACGTGAGCTAGCCAAAGGTGGGTCATGTGGACGCGAGCTAGAAATTGAAATGTCGTGTACGTATTGGAAAATGAGATTTTTATTGATATTTTCCAAGAATAATTGCTTTTTCATAGCTGATATAGGAATAAGGGAGTTTATAAAAGAGGAAAAGGGATTAGATTGGCTATCATAGCATCTATGGGAAAATTGTGACAAAAGATTCTATAACACCACTCTCCTCCTCATGGGAACTTCCTCCAATGCTCCTCTAATCCAACCAAACATATGTATATAGTGTATAAGCTTCAATGCTGAAAAGTGATGACTTTTCACATTTACAACATAACTCATTACTTGGTAGCAAATATAAGAAAACTAATGTTTTTTAAATATTTAACATTTTTTTCATTTTTATTCTTTTATTATCAAAATCCTTTTTGTTTTCATTTATTTATTTATCACACAAAAAATTGGTACGTGACAAAAATGTTGTGAAACCTTATTGTGGAGGCTATGAGACATTGTAGTCCTCTATAATATGCTTCCATTTCTCTATTATGCTGGTATATCCTCCACACTCTTGTTGATACCATGGAACAACCAACGACTAGTGAAAAAGTGAACCCTTTCCCCCATGTTTCTAGTTTTATAGCTAAAATTAGGGTTAGGTTCAGAATTTTGAAACTGTTTTGGAGCTTTCATGATGCTTCTAGAAGTCTCTGGTGGAGTCCCATGCATTACTAAATCCCTACATTTGAAATAGGGTGAGATGAAATGGTCACCACTTGGACATGTGGGAAATATTTGGACTATTTCCTTGTTGAGGCACTTAGTCTAGAAATTGATGACCCACATTTGAGAAAATCAACACCACCTTTTAGATGTCCCCTTTTAATCCCCCCCATCTATAACATTAGTAAATTCATATGATAAATGTGTAGAACCATTTTGAATCACCCATCCCCATTTTAGGAGGCATTTGGTCTCCAAAGCCTTTAGTTTTCAAGGTGAGAAAACAGTTCCTCAAGTTTTTCCTTGGAGATCCATTTGGCCTTGGTTTGTAGCTAACCGTTCAATCTCACTTGCCAAACTTCTTGTTGACCCATTATGGGAATTCTCATATTTTATCATGGAATTATGTCATGTAGTAATTGTGTTTGTGCATATGGTGCCAATCCTTGCTGGAAGGTAACAATTGTCCTTCATCATCCTCATTAAGCACAGGTGACTCATTGAATTTAAAGTTATTTATATTTAGTACTACTGAATAAATGCACATATAAAGTGGAAAACTAAGTATATAAGCATTTCTACCTTCTTTAATATTTCAAAAAACTCATACCTTAGAACTTTTACTTTATTCCTTAGTCTCAGTAATCTTTCCTTATTAAGGTGTAACAAAATTCCATCTACTACTTGGAAATTCTTTTCAATCCTATGTATATTATGCTTGGTCTTGTATTTATCTTGAGACTTCTTCAATTTATATTTAACCTATAAGTGTAGTTTCCTTATCTTGTATATGAATTTTTTTTCCATCAATGCATCACTTCAGACCATCGCCCCTACTTCATGCTATCCATATACAATATGCAATAGTGACGGTGGAAAATATAAGAAAAAAAGCTTACAAATAAAAGTGTGGACAACTCTATTATAAGAATGATGTATGTAAACCAAACTTTCATCCAAAGTCCTTGGATGCTTCTTATTATAACTTCTAATATATGAACCAAAGATCTATTCACTACCTCTATCTACCATCAATATGTGAATGGAATTTATTGGTCTTTTTAGTTTACTATCCAATTTGTCCAACATTGAATTCCGATATACACTAAGGAAGGTAGCGACTTTATTTGAAATGATACTCCTTAGGTTCCAAAAGTATGGCCAAACCATTTCAAACAACAAGATTGTAGCTTCTTATACTTTGATGCTTTTCTGACAAGCCATCAAAGTGTATATCTTGTTGAATTTTCCTAGTGTCACATATAGGTAGTCATGCCCTCTTTGTTTCCTCAAAAAATTCTATCGGATATGCTTTCCCATTACATTGTAGGGATTGGAAATGGACCATACAATCCTTCCTTCCCATAACTACGATTGTTATTACAACATTAAAGACAAGCTCAAATAAATATAACTACTTCTCCTTGCATCTTGGGCCATTAAACATACCTCTACAAGTTATCTGTAGTCTTCCCAACACCAAAATGACCAACAACCTTGGAGGTGTGAGCCTCCCTTATCAGTGGTAACATGTATTCCTTTGGTACACAAAAATTCTCCATATTGTTGAGTAGTCTATCTTGGATATGGTAATTAGCGTATGTTTGGAGGCACAACTAGTTTACCCTTCTCATAAACATAATATTCCTCGTATACATATAGGGGATACCAAAACATGCATTGTAGTAATCAAGTGGTACTACATCAACTTCTATTTCATAATAAAGTTTGCACTAAAATAAAATATAAGCTTACACTACTTCGTAACATTTAACTCTACATGTATATTCACCCAACCCAAAGGGTATGGATGAGAGTGATCATGAATTTCTAAACCAAGCTTACTTACAAGATCCTCTACAATGAGGTTTACCTATGAACTATAATTAAATAGTGCCTACATTGTTCTTCATGATCTAAATATTGATATGTAATAGAATTGTCATATCCTTCTCCCATGTTTGATAGAGGATACTCGTATTCATCTCCTTCTACACTATAATGCAAATAACCTTTTCATCTAGATTTGAGTTGTTTTATGTCATCCTTCCCCTTCCAATAGGAGATATTGCTTCTTGCATTTCTCATACACATAACTATTTTTTTTGTAAGCAACAGTAGAAGTTCATATTAACATAGGCAAAATAACAAAGTATAGAGCATCATAGTCTGGCTATAGGGGCCTAAGACTATTTGGCCACTTGTCGAGCCTGTCAAAAAAATTAGAGTTCCTGTTGGTTTTTTCCAGAAAAGAAAAGTGTATGCTCTTCCCAGAGCTATGCACATCAACTGACATATTACAAATTAAAAAGAGACTATGGACTGACATGAAAATTAAACATTTGTAAAATAGAGAAATCTAGAAAAACTGGAAGTCACAGAGGGAACCGAGAATGGTGGTGGGGAGTTTAGGGTGTATCATCTCCGTCTATTGCATCAGATGTTTCCTCTAGGATCAAGTAAGGCCCATACTCGTCCTTGCGAGCCAACTGACCTATGGGTTGCAGCTCCTGAAGTAGTTGTGTAGTAATGACGTTGTTTGAATAATCGCATGCGTGCTTTCTCGACGTTGTCATCCTGGTGTTTTCTAGGTGATATTGTACCAGAGTGGTGTATTTTTCTATGGATGTTGATGTCTCCCCGCCCGTGTCTCGTTGTTCCATGTTCCTGCCACCCTTAGTGTTATCCTCGTTGTGAAAAATGATATAATGCTGCTAATTAAAATCTATTTCCAGGGTGCTCAGGTGCTCTTCAGTCTGGTTGAGACAGGTGCACATGCTCTGTGCCATGTCCCTGGATCCATTACACTTTTTTGTAAAGTCTTCCATCAACATGACCATCACGTTTTTCATCATTTAGTTGTGGTTAATCCTATCGCCATTTCTTCCTGAGGCCAAATGCTAAAAAACAAACCTAGACTCCCATTCATCAATCATGCATCGAACTGGCATGGAGACCTACGACGCATATCCACCCATACCTCCAAGGTTAACCTTGCGTCTTTCACCGCCCTAACCAACACTACCTATCCTCGAAGTGTCGCGTTGCCTTGGCATTTTCACACATAGTTCGACTGGCAGGTTGGCAGAGGAGAAGAACATTAATAGTAGTAGAGCGACAATAAGGATGAAAGTATGGAGGTTAATAAGATACATAATGTGAATTATTAGCTTCGTAGACCGACGAACTAGCACACACAGGTAGTAACTCCTATTTGCTACATCCAAGGTTCGAGTGGACATCCCAACTGCCCACTGGGTTGGATGGAAGCTCGCCACCCTGGGCATTTAAGACTTCCCCTCTTCCATCTGTTCTATTTCATGCGCCAGAGCCTCATGTCGCCTGCGATAGGTGGCCCATGTGCTTTACGCGTGCGTCACCCGCATCTGGGGTACATATGACTATTAAGATTCAACTATGGATGTAGTTTCTAACATTTTTATTTTATATGACCATCAATGTTGCAATGGTCACATTGGTTATCAGGGTCCTTACACACATATGCAATAGAGGTAGTATTTTTATTTTCGCTTTTTCCTTTTTATTCTCACCCTTATTAGAAGCTCCATGATGGTCTCACTTCTTTGAACCATTTGGTGGCCCCTTTTTCTTGTCAAAATCAATGTATTGGCCATGCAAACTAACCTCATGATTGGTCTTGGATTTGAATACCACAACTTTCCTCCTTATGTGACTATGAATACCCTACACCCATGTACTTGATGGCCATATCTGGATTTCGGGAAATTGTTCCTAATGGAATGGATTGCTTCTAAAAATATATAGTGTACTATTATACACTATGTCCTTGCCTCTATCGATGATAGTAACAAAACCTTCGATCCTCTTCAAACCCATTAGGGTAAAATTGGGACTTGAAGATGTATTTAAAGACCTCCCACTTAGTTATTAGTGGGTCTCCCCCTAGCCCAAGGGCCTTAGTGTGGATTTCTTGCTGAGTTTGTTCATGGCCTCCTAGCTTCAATCTACAAAAGTTATTTTTTATTCCTCTTGTACATTTGCACATTGAAATAGATTTCCAATTGCTACAACTAATGATTCACCTCAAGTGGATATACCTCACTTTAAAGGGATTTATCTTGACCTCAGCTTCCATTTTAAAAAGGTTCTTAGATGATTGGTTAATGGAGTCCATTTTTTTAGCTTTAGTTCTTCCTTCTTTTTCCTTAACTCTTCATGATATATTTTTTTCTCACGAGACTTGAGATTCTCTATAATACCTCGATGGTAGGCCCCATACGTTGGTTTATTTTTTTATTTCCTTTGTTGAGTTGACATTGAGTGCCAGACCATGGAAACCTACTTAGATGGAGTTTATTTTAATAACAATAATTAATATTAATATTTATTTTTAATTATTATTATTATTTATATTATTATATTTAAAATTAATAATTGAACAACATGACAACAATATTCTTGGGGTGTCATGTAATGTCATAAAAGAAGGGGCTAGGGTTAAGAGTTGCATCTCCCACTGACAATACTCTTTCCCACCTAATTTTATTAATTTTCAACTATGGGGGTCCTAAAACCCACAATTTGTAATGTCCCAAATTTGGCATTGGGTCACAATGGACAAATCACATTTTCCATATTCATGAAAGTTGTCAAATGGATGCTAAAAGTCAAATAATTGCCAAGGGGAAAAATCACTAGTTTCCTAGGTTGGGGGTGGAAGCTTTGATATTTGGAATAAGGGGGATAATAAACGATGTTTAGACATTAGAAGGGGATAAATATTTAATAATGTATCTTATTAAATAAATACAATAGAAAATGGAAGTGGCAATAGAGCATGGAGACACATGGAGACTATGGGGCCCACACTAGCTAAAATTCCTATGTTAAATGGTATCTTTCTCTAGCAAATTCGAATATATGGGAAGCCTAATGTTTTTGGATGGATTATAAGGCTAATATACTTGTCCATATACTTCATAGTTCGAATTTGGGATGAATTGTAACTTACATGGGAGAGGAAGATCCAAATGGGAGTTTCATGGACACTTGGCTAGATTCCCCTTACATTTATGACATCTATGACACCAATGATGGAGATTCTATGACAGTTATGACAAAAGTTAGATCTGAAGGCTGACATACTGACATACTAACATGTCAGGACTGAATAGAGTATCTTAGAGGTCGAAATTGGGAGTTGGAGAAGGCCAAGAGGCTCCTACTCAAATTTGGGAGAAGAGGGAAGGTGAAGAGAAAGGCCACACGACATAGCATAAGCAACCACACCAATTCGACTTGGATTTGGTTTATGGATGTATTTGTAACCTTATAATACCAATAATTTTTATAAAATATAGGGATCAGCCATGAGAAGAAGCTTTTGCTCATTTGTGAAATTGTCATTTGTTAATTGTGAGAGCTAGTGGATGACTAGTTTTCTTGCTTAAGCCAATTTCAAGGGTGAAAGATTCCCATCCTAGTTGGTGTTTGGAAAGTCCACTAAGGTATTTCATGGAGATTTAATGGAGTCTTATTTTCAGGTGTAAGCTACAGGAAAGAATGTGGATTCTTCTATTGCAACACTCTCTCTCAACTATTTCCAGTTTTCACACCCATATTCATGCCAATGGACGGATTGCGCTTTGGGTGAGATATTTATATATTTGGGGAATATTATAATTCCAATTATCTTATTTTATGATGTATATCCTATTTATTTCATCTTCAAAATACTCTCAGGTCGAAATACCCAAAAGAATTCATGTAAAAATGTTGAACAATGAAGAAATAGTGTCATTTCCCCACTACCTTGTTGTGAACCATTGTAATGCTGATGATTTCAAATTAGGAGAGAATTTAATTGTCCATTTATTATTGAATAAGTTCAATATTCTCTTTTATTCATTCTCAGAAAGTTTCAAGTCGAAATTCCCAAGCAAACAACGACCATTTCCACTCTATTTTGATATATGCCATGGTAATGCCTATTATTTCGAATGGAGGAATGTATATCTGATAAATGTATGATGTATGGACTGTAATTAATGTTTATTTCAAGTTTCATGTTCATTAATTAAGCATTGGAATCCATTTTACTCATTTTTATTGCATTGGGAGAAGATTTGGTGCATTTTCCCCAAGGGTCGAAATTGTGACTTGGGAGTTGTTTTGGAAAGAGTCATAACAGACTGTATAAACTGAACCATGATGCATATGAGACTTTTAAAAGGTCCCTTACACATAAACATCCTCTTTTAATAAATTCAAGTGAATTTGGGATCATTTGTGAAGCCATTTCCGGTAATTACCCAGGGGGAATTGGAGCCCCAATTTGCTAGTAAAGGCTCCTACTTTGAACAGAACATTAAACAAGTTTACAGAAGTAATTGGGAGGTAAAAAAACATAAATGAGCATGATATTTAAGTTATATTATTGTTCATGTACCTTCAGATAAAATTTGGAATCATTTGGGTCAATTTGGAGGTCTAGACATCAAAACTAGTCAAGAGCCAAAATTGAGAAAAATTGGAAAATTGGGCATTTTAATAAAATTCCAAAAAGGGGACATTACAGTGGTATCAAAGCATGATATTGGAACCTTATGTGGTCTTATATTTATGAGTACAATAATTCAGGGACCGCAATTATATATTGAAATTAAAAGTGCTTTTGTTGAAGAGGAAAAAAAAAGTAGGAGAAGAAGACAATTTTTTGGAAACTATGACTAGGCATGAAAAGAGAACCTTATATGATGGTGAGGACACAATAAAAAGCGTGGAACCTATATTTGAAGAAATTACCAAGAATATTATGAAAGGATTTGAATTTTTGGCTATCCAAAGTTGGGAAAAATATATTGAACTCAAGAAAACCAAGGAGAAAAATGCATCAACTTGTTTGAAGGAGCAAAAGGAGGAGACCCATGAACCAACTAGTTATGAAATAGATGGAGTAGAAGAAGTAGTACATGAAGATGATCAAAATTCACTCCCAAGTGACTTTGAAAAATATGAAGAGACATCACATGAGTATGAACAATTTTTTATTGAAAATATTGAAGATAATTTTGAGACACATGCTACCTTGGAAATGAAACAGAGAGCATCTACTGATGGATGCTTGAACTATGAAGGAGTACCTACTGATGGGTGCTCACAAATATATTTGTGACATATGTTGTTGAAGTATATTTCTTGCCAAAATTCCCTTAAACATGAAAATTAAGACCTTGTAGCAGTTGAAGAAAAAACAAGATCAACTTCCCCATCACCACTTGAGCTTCATGAAGTTGGTCCAAGCAAGAAGGAAGAATATGAGGAGGTTCATTTGCAAGAGCCTCATTTTCTTGAAGGGGCCTTAAATATGAATGAAAATAAGATCCAAGAGGCCCTTAGCATACTCCATGACACTCAAGCATTGGTATCAAATTCTTGTTGGAGAGCTACTTCCTTAGAGGATCCATCCTTCCTTGAAGACATGGAGAAGATCCAAAGAGCAATGTGCAACATCAAAGGTAATTTCATGTCTTTGATTTTTGATAGAAAAAATTTCATTGAGCTTATTGAATGGTTACATGAATCCTACTTGAATAATAATGAAGTTATTGATAAGCTCACAATTCAAAATGAGCAACTTCTTGAAAAGTTGCAAGACACTTGTTTTTCCTCCGATGTTTCAGATTTTCATAAGGTAGATTGCTTGGAGGATTCTCATGACATGATGGATCATGAGAAACATGAAAAATTGCAGGTTCTTGATGTGCTTGAGTATTATAGTGATGAGATCCAATCACTAGTAATATTGGAAGAGGAACTTGAATTGCCTCTTGAAAATGGTTATTTTGAAGAAGTGCATAATTCCACCACCTTGGAACCAACCCATGAGGATTTTTTTCATTTTATAGGGAGGTGAATAATCCTACCCCTATGGATACTTCACATTATGAAATTTTTTCTCTTACTGATCATTTGGATGAGTTGGTTCTTTCTCCTACATCGTACACTTTTAAATTTTGTAGCAGTCATCCTAATGAAGTATGGGTGAAAGGTTTCTTTTTTATGGTGCCACATGAAGAGCATGGACATTCTATTTCTCCTTTTGATGATGGAATTATTAGAAAACCATATTATTTACATTTGCAGCATCATCCTTGTTTACATTATGATTATACACATCTACATGGGTACACCTATGATGTTCATTTGAGTCACTTGAAGACTCATGGTTTTTCTTGCTCAACACTTGGTTCATTTAATGTTGGAGAAACTTAATCCAACGCTTGGGTGAAGAGTTATATGATTGAAGAACATTATTATTGGCAGCAACATCCTCTGATGTTACATGATGATATACATATTCATGAGTGTATTGATGAGACTTCTTTGAGCCACTTGAAGTCTTCATGTTTTATTTGCTCCTTATTTGGTTCATATTTTGGTGGAGGTTCTTCATTCACTTCTTGGATGAAAGAAAAAATGGCTGATTATTATTTTGATGCATATTACATTCTTTTGGAGCAGCATTATAGGACATGGGATCCTTACCTATGTCATTGGAGCATATTTGATTGGTCACTTGAAGCATGTATGCACTTGGCAAATGGTAGTCTACTCACTGGGCGGTATTAGCACTTTCATGATTTCTTGGTGAGGCACCTCCTTGATGTACATTATTATTATGTTATTATACACTTTGATGATATATATTATGCACCCATGATGTTTGGAAGAATTCATACAAGAAAATGGGATCCAGGAATTCTCTTTTCAAATGGTATGGGTTGGAGAGCACTCTTAATTGTTGGAGTGCAATGCAAGCAATGGGACCCTGGGATAGTCTTTAGTCCCATTGTTTTCAAATTCTTTGAGAAACAAGTAGTATGGGAGATGGATTCCCCACTTAATAAGGTGATGTTAATTAGAGTAGTGCAGAAACAAGCATGGTGGTTCCTCTCTAAGATATTCATGAAATCTCAAAGACTCAAAGTGGGCAGCTTAGTGGCAACTTCAAAGAATCATACAGAAAACAGGTTCTTCAACAACCATGTTTGGAATTGCTTGAGGACAAGCAATATTGGGAAGGGAGGATTTGTAATGTCCCAAATTTGGCATTGGGTCACAATGGCCAAATCACATTTTCCATATTCATGAAATTTGTCAAATGGATGCTAAAAGTCAAATAATTGCCAAGGAGGAAAATCACTAGTTTCCTAGGTTGGGGGTGGAAGCTTTGATATTTGGAATAAGGGGGATAATAAATGATGTTTAGACATTATAAGGGGATAAATATTTAATAATTTAGCTAAAAAAAAAATACAAGAGAAAATGGAAGTGGCACTAGAGCATGAAGACACATGGAGACTATGGGGCCCACACTAGCTAGAATTCCTATGTTAAATGGTATCTTTCTCTTGCAAATTCGAATATATGGGAAGCCTAATGTTTTTGGATGGATTATAAGGCTAATATACTTGTCCATATACTTCATAGGTCGAATTTGGTATTAATTGTAACTTACATGGGTGAGAAAGAGCCAAATGGGAGTTTCATGGACCCTTGGCTAGATTCCCCTTACATTTATGACATCTATGACACCAATGATGGAGATTCTATGACAGTTATGACACAAGTCAGATCTTAAGCCTGAAATACTGACATAATGACATGTTATGACTGAATAGAGCATCTTAGAGGTCAAAATTGGGAGCTGGAGAAGGCCAAGAGGCTCCTACTCAAATTTGGGAGCCTGAGGGAAGGTGAAGAGAGAGGCCACATGGCATAGCATGAACAACCACACCAATTCGAATTGGATTTGGTTTATGGATGGATTTGGAACCTTAGAATATCAATAATGTTTATAAAATATAGGGATCAGCTATGAGAAGAAGCTTTTTCTCATTTGTGAATTGTGAGAGCTAGTGGATGACTAGTTTTCTTGCTTAAGCCATTTTCGAGGGTGAACGATTCCCATCCTATTTGGTGTTTGGAAAGGACACTCACATATTTGATGGAGCTTTAATGGACTCTTATTTTCAGGTGTAAGCTACAGGAAATAATGTGGATTCTTCTATTGCAACACTCTCTCTCAACTATTTCCAGTTTTCACACCCATATTCATGCCAATGGAGGGATTTCGCTTTGGGTGAGCTATTGATCTCTTTGGGGAAGATTATAATTCCCATTATCTTATGTTATGATGTATATCCTTTGTATTTCATCTTAAAAATACTCTCAGGTCGAAATACCCAAAATAATTCATGTAAAAATGTTGAACAATGAAGAAATAGTGTCATTTCCCCACTATCTTGTTGTGAACCATTGTAATGCTGATGATTTCGAATTGGGAGAGCCTTTAATTGTCCATTTATTATTGGAATAAGTTAAATATTCTCTTTTATTCATTCTCAAAAAGTTTCAAGTCTAAATTCCCAATATTTGTATGTCAGAATGACTCTTAATGAGCAAACAATGACCATTTCCACTCTATTTTGATATATGCCATGGTAATGTTTATTATTTAAAATGGAGGAATGCATATCTAATAAATGTATGATGGATGGAATTTAATTAATGTTTATTTAAAGTCTCATTTTCAGTACTTAAGCATTGCAAGCCATTTTACTCATTTTTATTGCATAGGGAGAAGATTTGGTGCATTTTCCCCAAGGGTCGAAATTGTGACTTGGGAGTTGTTTTGGAAAGAGTCATAACAGACTATATAAACTGAACCATGATGCATATAAGACTTTGAAAAGGTCCCTTACACATAACCATCCTATTTTAATAAATTAAAGTGACTTTGGGATCATTTGTGAAGCCATTTCTGGCAATTACCCAGGGGGAATTGGAGCCCCAATTTGCTAGTAAAGGCTCCTACTTTGAACAGAACATTAAAAAAGTTTACAGAAGTAATTGGGAGGTCAAAAAACATAAATGAGCATGATATTTAAGTTATACTATCTGTCATGTACCTTCATAGAAAATTTGGAATCATTTGGGTCAATTTGGAGGTCTAGACATCAAAACTAGTCAAGAGACAAAATTGAGAAAAATTGGAAAATTGGGCATTTTAATAAAATTCCAAAAAGTGGACATTACACAATTAACGTCATGCATGCAGTTGCATGTAGAATCTGCACCCCTTAGGTGAGAATATTCCTCATCTAGATGTTGGTGGGTCCCGCATCCACTTTAGACCTGAAATATGCACCTAATTGACTAATTATGGTAAATGCATGCACCTAAATGAGTCAATGTGAGTTAATTTTAGTTAAATTGAGTTAGGTGGAGTTAATTCCAATTACTTTCAGTGAAATTGAGTTAGGTAGAGTTAATGTCAGTTAATTCCAATTAATCTGGATTTAATGTTAGTTAAATTGAGTTTAATTGAGTAGAGGGCAGTTAATTTTGAGTTAATTTAATTAATTTAAAAGACGATTAGTTAAATTGGGTCTTTGTTTTAGTTACACTAGTGAACCTAGTGAAACTAAGTGTTAGTTAAGTAATTAAATGTTATCCTTAATTAATTAAGTGTCCAATCTAGGAATTGGAGCCAATTTTGAATTTAGTCAAGCATCTTGGTTAATTTAGAGTCTAATTAAATGCATGGAAGTGATTTTAGGGAAATTAGAATCCTTGGGAAGAATTCGAGTCAGCCTCATGCAAGAGGTTTAGTTAAGAAGTTAAAAAGCATCAGTTAAGGGTTTATGAAGCTAATTTTAAGGAATTTAAGTTAGCCAGTCAAGGGGAGTGTCTCTATCAGTGTTTTAGAGTTGGTCTTAGTGAAGACTTGAATGATTTAGTGAGTAGTGGTTAAGAAGCCCCAGTGAATTGGGAGTCCTTCCTCAATGGTGTAGATTCTAAATCTTGGAGGCAATTCAAGTTAGGAAAAATGATTCAAATTTCTCTAGGAAGACATTCATTCATGTTTATGCAAATTTGGAAGCTTAGCATAGCAGGGCTCTGGTGGAATATCAAATACCATAGAGATTTGGCCCCAATACTTGCACATTTTTTGCAGTAATCAAGTCTATTAATCCAGGAGATTATTTTTTCTTGTTTTTGGATTCCCTAGTAGGGATCTTAAGGTGGTCCATGGTATTTTTATCCCTTTGAATTGAATTCCCTAGAAGAGGTTTTACTTGTGGGATCAAGAGGATAATTTTATCCTTTCTTTCGAATGCTCCAATGGGGGTTCAAATTTGTGTTTTGACCTGGGTGGTCAAAAGATTTGTTTTGAGAGCTTATCCAATAGGAAAGGGGGCAGGGTGGGGGGGGGGAATATGTGTGGAAATATCTTGTTTTTTGTGCCAGAACCAAGGGAGAGGGGGACAATCCTAGACATATGTTTAGGGCCAGCATCTCTCACGTTTTAAATTCTCCATTGGGGGTTCGAGCTAAGAAATTGACCTTGGAGGTCGGATTGGTGCAAACAGAGGGAAACGACACCAGATTGAGTGTTTCCATTGCAAGAGGGGCATTATGCCAGAGAATGTATGATGAGGAGAGAGAACCTTCACTACAAGCAAGAGGCTCCGACAATTGGTGATGTTGGCAGGAGCATTCCAAGGATCTATGCAACATTGGATGGGAGGCAGGCCGAACACCAGTCCGGGATGATTGAAATAGTAGGTAAAATAGCCACTGTACCCATAAATATCCTAATTGATTCCAGATCTATTCATATATATATTACACCTTACTTAATGGAAAAATGTCATCTAAATAAAAGTAAGTTTGAGGTAGAAAGTATGGTACAGTTAGCTACAAGTGCTAAGAGAAGAGTAACTGGGACAACGAGACAATGCTCCTTGGATATAAACTGACTAAAAACACTAGTATATTTGAACATTATACCCTTAGGATCCTATTTTATCTTGGTTGGAATGGATTGGTTAGACACACATCATGCAGTGCTAGATGTCATAATAAGACCTTCACTTTCCTTGATGAAGACGAAAACCAGATGAAAATTAAAGGGATACTAAGACCAATATCACTAAGGTAGATCACATCTCTACAACTGAAAAGTGATTTAGGAAAGGATGTTGAATATATGCAGCTCATGTAGAATTACCTAAGGAAGGGGAAGGACCAAAACTACATGATTACCCAATTTTACAGGAATTTGAGGATGTATTCCAATAAGTGCCAAGGATGCCCCCTAAAATATATATAGACTTTTCAATTGATTTAGTTCTTGGCACTGCACCTTCATCCAAAGCTCCATATAGAATGAGTCCCCTATAATTATAAGAGTTACAGATGTAACTAGAAGAGTTACTAAACAAGGGATACATTCAAACCAGTGTGGCCCCGTGGGGTGCTCTAGTAGTTTTTGTGGAGAAAAAGGATGGGACTCTAAAGATATGTATAAACCCGAAAATTAAATAAAGAAACTATTAGAATCAGTGTTCTGTTTGATCAATTAAAGGGGTCCAAGGTATTCTAAAAAACAAACTTATGGTCAGGATACCATCAAGTCATGATAGAGGATGCATATATTGGCAATATAGGTTTCAGGACTATATACAGACATTATGAATTCACAGTAGTACCCTTCGCATTATCAAATTCCCAAACAACCTTTATGTGCATGATGAATGGAATCTACCGTAGATATTTGGATAAGTTTGTGGTGGTGTTTATGGATTATATCCTCATATGCTCTAAGTCAGAATTGGAACACGAGGAACATCTACGGTTAGTATTATAAGTACTTCAGGAACAACAACTATATGCAAAATGAAGCAAATACTCCTTCTATTAGAATTAGATTTAATATTTGGGGCATATCATCACAGAGGATGGTATATCAGTAGACCCCGAAAAGATACATGCCACTGTGGAATGGACAACACCAAGAAATGTGTCAAAAGTAAGGTCCTTTATGGGATTGGCAGGTTACTATCATAGGTTTATTGAACGATTCTCAAGGATAAACCACCATATTACATCACTACAAAAGAAAATGGTGAAATTTGAATGGACCTCCAAATATGAAGCCAAATTTCAAAAAATCAAGGAGATGCTAACTAGTGCACTAGTACTAAATATTGCAGACCTCGATAGAGATTTTGTGGTATGCACAGATGCAAGTAGGAAAGGATTAGCTGGAATTTTTTACTCAGGATGGACACGTGATCAACTATGAATCAAGGAAATTAAAAGAGCATGAGCAAAACTATGCCATCCATGATCTAGAGCTCGTATCCATTGTACATGCCCTGAATATGTGGAAACACTATCTAATGGGAAAGAAGTTTGAATTGAGAACAGATCATGGCAGATTAAAGTATCTATTTGAACAACCTACTTTAAATGTGATATAGAGGATATGGATGGAGATATTGTGTGAATGTGATTTACATCAAGCATATTAAAGGAAAAGGGAACAAGGTTCCAGATGCACTGATGAGGAATTTGCAGGTGATATAGGTAACAACAATTAGTATAGGAACTACAAATTTAAGGGACAAGATCAAGGAATCCTACAACATGGATGAACACTATCAACAAGTCGGAGATATCCTGTGGCAGCATAGGGTAGCATGGAAATTTGAAAAATACAGGATTGGGGTAGATGTAATTCTCCTACAGAAAGACAAGGTTTATGTGCATGATTATGAGGAAATGAGGAATTTGATTCTAAAAGAGATGAACAATGTGCCATATGCATGGCATCTAGGTTACCAAAATACCATTGCAGTAGTACACAAATAGTATTTTTGGCCAAGAATTAAGAAGGATGTGGCAGAGTACATAGCCTGGTGCATGGAATGTCTGAAGGTCAAAATAGAGCATCCACACACTGTAGGATTATTACAGCCTTTACTGATACCCGAATGGAAATGGGAATTAATATATATGGACTTCATCACCAAATTACCAAAAATAAGATCTCAACATGATGCAATCATGGTAGTAGTGGATAGGTTAACTAAGGTAGCCCATTTCATTCGAGTTACGACCAATCATCCAACAACTAATATTGCAGATGTATTTATGAGGGAATTTACCCGACTACATGGAATTATCAAGGCTATAGTATCAGATAGAGACTCCAAATTTACTAGGAACTTTTAGAAAGGATTATCTAAATGATTTAGTATGGAACTAAAATCGAGTACAAATTACCACCCAAAAATAGACGAGAAGACAGAGAGGGTTAAATAGGAGCTAGAAGAAATGTTAAGGATGTATGTGATGGATCGGTCATCACGGTGGGAATATTACTTGCACCTATTGAAATTTGGATATAATAATGGATAGCATGCCCCACTTAAAATGAGTCCCTTTAAGGTCCTATACAAGAGGAAGTGCAATACCCTCGTTAGTTGGGACAAGCCTACATATAAGATTATTATTGGGACCGAATTATTGAAGTATTTATAAGAACATACAACTAAGATAAAAATAACTTAAAGGCAATTGATCATAGGAAGAAAAATTATCTGGACAAAAATAGAAATGAAAAGTAATTTGCAATGGGAGACCATGTGTTCTTAAAATTCAAGCCCCGAAAGAGCTCATTGAATTTAGGGATTTTTTCTAAGTTGGATGCTAAGTACTGTGGACCTTTTGAAATCCTAAATAGAGTGGGGTTGGTTTCCTATGAATTATCACTACCTACTAGCATCAAAGTCCATAATTTTTTCCATGTTTCTTTGTTGAAAAAAATATACTCGATGAAAGCCATGTGATAGATTGGAATACCATACATGTGAATGTTTAGTTGCAACCATTTTATAATTGCTTTATTTGTTTATTGTTATTTTATTTTAAGCAAAATGTATGTTTTATTTATAAATTGGTGATTAGATTAAAAGATAAAATAGTAAATAAATTCCATTTATTGTGCTTTTATGCGCTATATATTATGGTAATGTTATATATATGTATATGCACCCGGGGACTAATCATGAGATATATTGATTGGTTGTGACTTAGGTGGAACCAAAAGGGGACTTTTTGGTACAATTGATCTACATTTTGGGCAGCAAGGCCATATTTCTTAGGAATCGATAGGTTAGGAAGGTCAAGGTTTAGTGGACCCACTATGGACCTCATGACACTACTTGGGAGCTAGAGGAAGTTGTGAGGGAGTCCTACCCTCACATGTTTGTTTGATTACAAAATAAGTGCATTGGGGATGATGCTTTGTTTAAGGAGGAGGGTATATAATACCCCGATGGTAAGCCCCAACCATTGGTTTATTTGCTTGATTTTCTTTGTTGAGTTAGCACTGGGTTCCAGGACCATGGACACCTGCTTAGATTAAAATGTCCCCCGGGGCTATCAATTGGTTTGAGGGACATATCATTAGCTCCCCAAGGCTAATTAAATAATTTTAACACAACAGATTAGTTAAACAAAGATTAAATTTCATTTTTCAACATGTAATCACTACAAAGTCCCTTTAATTACCAATAAATTAAAATAATTTCAATAATTATTCCAACAAATGATCCAAGGGATAAGAAGGATTGCTAACACATTCTGTAAACATCACGAATATATTCCAATCCAAATCAAACATAATTTCCACCTCTAAAGTCCATTTACTCTTAATCGTGGTTAACTCGTAATTAGTGTTATGATTATGATACTTAACAACTCTTAGCGCATAATTGATGGTACTTAATATAATTTCATTAGTTTATCACTTAACCACGGTTTATCAAGTCCAATGGATAATAAACACCTAATAGCATGTAAATCAGGCCTAATTACCATTTTCCAATTAATAAAACATAGTAATTATGAAAATGATTCCACAAGAACTAGTTAACTAGTTCTTCAATACTAACAACTAGTCTTGCACAAATTCAACACACAACCATGCCAATGAACCAAAAAGTTAAATTATACTCATTATACACATATTTAATAATGCACTTACATCACAATAAATTACTTTTGCACATCTGATCCGAGTACATAAACAAAGAATATTTCAAGTTCAATCAGTATAACTAGTTAATAAATAGGAATTCAATCAAACCAATCGTACTGAGTTCTGAGTGTTGTTGTAATTGTAACTTCGGAATGTATTCACTTGTATTTCCTATCTATTGTAACCTGGTGTTTATTCTGGGATGTACTTGAGTCATGTCATGCCCCGATGTTCCGATCAGTNAACCCTCCTATTGGTCAAGGGTTAAAGTCCCCACAGTTGTGGGGCCCTAGGGTTATTAGAATATCCTAGTGAAGTTGACCCTAGGTGAGTCATTGTAAGTCGGGGCAATAGTCCCCACCGTTGTGTTACCCTCCTATTGGTCGGAGGAGGCATAGTCCCCACAAGTTGTGGGGCACTAGGGTTATTAGACACTCCTAGAAATGTCGAATCTAGTAAGTAATTTTTAAGTGAGGCCGACATGTTGGAGTGGGTTTCAAGTGAATGAAATAATATAAATAGAGAGTGAGCCTCTCTATTTATCTCACACACACTCACTCATTGGAGCACATGAGTGAGAGGAGAAGTTACTGGGACAAGAGAGAGACTGCTGCTGTCACGAGATCATCTTTATGTTTTTGGGTTTTACTTTTGGTGCTGATTCTATCTCTGAGGAAGTTGTGGGGTTTTATCCTTTATGGTTTCCCCAAGGAAAATTCTTTGTGTCTCTTGTCTCTTGTGTTGTCCTTGTGTTTTATTGTTGTGCATGTTATTCTCTCAGTTAAATATCCCAAGATCATAATGGTAGCTTGAATGATGAAAAAATAACACTGAGGCACACAGACGTGAAGGTACATATTTGGAAAATATCATTCCCTAGCACAATTAAAGTACAAAGAACAAATCATATTGATTTACATTCATGTTTTACTAAAAACAAAGGTTTGAATCCAAAAACTATTTGCCAATTTCATTGCAATGTACCTAGTTTCCAATTTAACTTTCCAAATTGTATCTCATGGAAATAATATCAAGGGTGACTTTTAGTCATTTTTCCGTTGATTTCCTCCCATACATAGTCCATTAAACAAATCACAAAACTAGTTAATTCTACTCATCTGAATTGACTAGTAATTCTAGGAATCACTAGAATAATTAAATCCATAACTCATAGAACCATTCAAATGCAATTAAAATATAAATAAAATGTTTTAGCAGTCATAATAGAGGTATATCTCATTTGAACAGTTTTTCAAACACTTCATATGCAAAGTCAAAAATCTAATAAAAACAATCTCATTGAAGGAGCTAGAAATTGGAAATTGATCTAAAATTTTGGTAGACATTTACTCGACATTAAAAAGAATATTTATCCTCAAATTATCACACACATTTAGAGATTATTTATCATACATAAGCATAAAAGTAACACTCATTCATTTCTACAAACACTTCATGTGCCAAGTCTCCAAACTATGCCAAACAATCTGATCGAAGAACTAGTTTTCGAATAAAAGGTAGAAGCATCAAAGAGAAGTGTCTTAAACCATTCCAATGTTATTGTACCATCAAAATACAAATTATATGATAAACATGGGAAGAAATATCAGTTATGTAGAATAGGTACCAAATAATTATTTCCTCAAACAAATTGTGCAAAAAATCCCAAAAATTAGTTTCCAATTCCTTCATAAAAGTTACTTGCATAAATAGATTGGATTCTGTGAGAAATTTCTTCCACAAATAACTCATAAGTTTCATAAAAAATTTCATGTGCATCCATAAATAAATCTGATCAGATCCAAGTAAATTAAATAAACATGAAATAAATCACTTATATTATTATTAATGCACAACTGACATCATCTGGACCACACGCTACCCAACCTTTGGCACTTCCAAGCCAAATCTCACTTTGACAGACCATCCCCAGGATGAGGCCACAAATCCACAACAGAGTTGCACTCAATAATAGCTCAAGTATCAGTTTGAGAAGCTAAAACACTATTCCTCACCACATACCTCCTCTTCCTCCCCACTACCAAGATCAATGGTAATCCAAACCCCCTATGCCATTGAGATATCGCCATTCGCCATCAAGATTTATGTGGAGGTCCAAGACAAACGCAAGTAGTGGAAATGGAGGAACTACACCAGAGTTTTTCGGGATTACCACAAATACCATGCAAGATCACAATGCTTTAAGAACAAATTTGATTCATGTAGCAGAGCATTCATGGTTTCCTAATCTCTCACCATCAAAGGTATGAACAACCATAATAAAAAACCATCTAAAAGAACAATGAAAAACAACCCCATACCAAGGATATGAAACATGGATTTATAGACCAAAGAACGTAATTCTAACTCAATGGGGTCAAACCAAACCAAGGTAATCCAACTTGAGTCAACCCAAGTGGGGAATTCAACCATAAGAGGTTAACTCTAATCAAATCCAAGCAATTCGAATTTCAAGGAGAGTGACTTTGAGCAACTCCACCCAACTCAAATTCATGCGTGGACACATCATCCATGAATATGAATCAAAATTAGTGAGGTGATGTGTCACACAATCCAAGGAATCTTCCCAAGTTAACAAAGGGAGGTTACATAGGGATTTACACAAGATTTACACAAGGGTTCACACAAGTATTTACACAAGGAGTTACATAGTTATTTGCACAACTTTTGAGGTGTTAAGGCTAAAAATAGCTAGTGAGGGAAGAATTATGCAAATGGGAGTTACAAAACCAAGTGTAACCTCCACGAAGGAGTTACAAAACCACCAAAGGGGATCAATCAACAAGTGGAACCCACCCAAACACCAAGGACAACCATTAAATTATGAATTAGGATCAATAATACCAACATAGGCTAAAATAATCAAAATTTGGGTATGTTGTAAAATGTTTGGGTGATCATCAACTAATATAGCCACCAAGACATAAATATGGAACAAGATCAATCAAACAAGTTCTAAAGTTCTAGGAATGTCCCCATTCCCCCTCACATTGTGGATTTAGGCCTCCCATATTCTTTTAGTGGTCCCCGATTGCTAGTTGTTTTGATTAATTAATTATTTACAAAATAATAATAATTTCTCTAGGTCCTTAAAGACCCTTGTTCCGACACCCTGTGCCACAATAATAAAAAATTAAAAATTACATATGTTTGGGGCTTACACATGGGACATTACACCTCCCCCCCGCTTAAACCATGCATCGTCCTTGATGCATAATACATACATGCTTTTACAACTTTCAAAAGGATTACTACCTTCAATTTTCAAGCTTTCTTTCTTGGAACTCCTCTTTCAAGAAACTAGAATATTTCCCATTACTAATTTCATGTTTGTCTCAACTACCTATGGTTTGCGACTCCCATTTCCTGGATTCCTATGCGAGAACCAAGACTAGCAACAAGGGTCAATATTCAATCCCCATTACAAGGTATTCAAATATCAACAAAGATACATTCACCTGAAAAACATATTTTAATCAACCATATGATTAACATCAGGTATAAAAATATACGATACATGATATAAGAGTATTCTTTAACAACTAAACCATGAACATAAACATAGCATAAATCAATCACCATGGCACATATACAAAATACAACAACATGAATAACACATGAGAGAATACTTATCTCAAATTTGGGAACTAGCTTCAATGAGACAATGTTCCTCCCATAAGAAGTGCACAATCAGTTTATCAACTCTAGGAACTACGTATTATGAGAATCTCAATTCTTCCCACTACTACTTTCATGTCCATCTCCACTTCATATGGGGTCACCATCCCATTTCATGGCTTCTTGTGTTAGAACATGGACTAGTAGAGTGATATGACATCAACAAAGGGGTGACAATCCACTAGACTACCTCTCTGCAAATGGATGTTAGACTGCTCTATGAGGGAATCTAGGAACTCAGTATCAACAACTAAAACCATATTATTCAATAAAGATACTTGAAATAGAGATGCTTCTTCAACAAGGATGCTTTTTCACATTCCCAATAGACACATGGTTAGCAGTAAACATATATTTTGTTCAACAAGATTTATAAAATATATATTTCAAGAAAATAAATTTCTAATTAACTACAAGAAATACCTTAGTATATGCAAAGTACTCAAGATATAGATACTTCTTCAACAAAATACTTGAAATTCATCTACCTGAATCTTATTCTAATCAATTTCAATCACATGAAATTCATCTAAGATACATGAAATGTGTTCAGATTAGTCAATCCCATGAGATGCATTACCAAGATGTTTTTGCATGATTTATCACTCAAATACTTTTCCTACAAGGATACATGAAGTGACACCAAGATATTTTTCCAACAAGATGCATGAACTATGACTATGATATTTTACAAAGATGAATTTCAACAAAGGTATTTGATATACTACAAGGATACCCTAGCAAGATACTTTCATCAAAGATCACAAGGATATATTTTCGTTCAACAAGATTCTTGGATACTTTCCTCACAAAGATACTAGTTCCAAATTCTACACAATTAGTATTGAATATATAAGGATACATGAAGTTCATCCTCAATAAAGGTACCTATGTCATACTTAATCATTTACACGGTTAGTACCTACTTTTCAACAGAGATATATGAAATACCATCAAGTTATTACCAGGACACCTTTCAATAATGACACAAGATACTTTTCTAATTAAGATCACAAAGATGAATATTTTTAAAGATCACCTAAATACTTTTGCATTTTAATGCAATAGACAAACTGAACTTATATGCAATAGTTTTAATCTAACTGTTTGTGTCATAAATTGTTACTAAGGCTAGGGTAACAAGCCAACACAATCTCAAGAGAAAAAACTCAATTCAAACTAGGGTTTAGGTTTTGTTTAAGTGTTTTTGGTTGTAAGCTTCAAGATCATGCAGGGAATACATTCAGAGTAAAAGCAACAACTAAATCATAGACATAAAACTGATAAAGATGCCCAACATATCACAAAAATCCAACAAAGAGACTATGCTGTGGTTCATACATTAAAAGATAAGCATTACAAGAAAAACACATTAACTAGCAATGAATTTACCATTTAAGAAGCAAAACATGCTCATTAACAAAGCCAACATAGACAAAATGTGGGGGAAAGAGTCATATATATCATTATTTCATCAGTAAATGTATATGAGAGTTACAGTACCTATATCTGAATAAGTCTGAAAGTACAAACAGCTAGCAGACCTCCTGATGCTCCCAAAAATCAGAACCTTAACAATGTCTTGCTAACTCATCTAAATAGGAAAGTTCTCCCAAAATCAGTTAGGCCTCCCCTCCTAACTGCCTCCATCGAATCACTAAATAGGTAAAGTAAAAAGTGACTTTTTACAAAGTTACAAGATTGCTAAAAATAGCAAATGCTTAACAAAAAGAAAATGTTTATCTAAAATAACCACTAACTAATAACTGCTTCATATCTCCTTCGCTGCCTCAACAAGGAGGTCAATGCCATCTAGCCTTTGAGGTTGTCATTTTAGTCTTCTTTTTCTCCTGCTCTTCATCTGCCACTTTGGATCAAAGTCTTCTTGCTGCTCCAAATCTTTCTTTGCTTTCTCATTTCCAAATAAACAACTGCTCTATTTGTTATGTAAGAGATATCCTCATCATCCAAATCGATTGCCTTTGTCTAATGCTGGATAGCAGACTCAAAATCTTTTTTCTTATAAGCTGCATTTCCAAGTTCTTTTTCTCTTTGTGTCTCATCTGGAATATCCATTGGTTCTGGCTCTGACTGAGGTTCTGATATTCTTTTTTGGCTGTGGCCTAGGGGAACTACTCTGCTCAAAAGCATCCTCCTCTAATGTGGCAGTACGTAAGTTAACATTTAGTAACACACCCAGCACCTGCATCATGTGTGGATCAGTAAGGTACTAATTCATATTGTCAGGGTTTTTCTGAACATCTTGAATCAGGTTGCTGCAAAAGCATTCTTGTCTTTGGGTCTGCTTGTTAATTTTTCCCATAGAAATACAGTAGCACTGTCTACCTGGCTTAAGAAAGCCTCAGCAACATCATGATCTTCAGTTATGATACAATCTGTGTGAGCACTTGCATGTCTGAAATGTCTATACTGATATTGCTATTGTTAAAAGGTGTTTGAATGCCTTCTTTGCAACCACAGAAGAGCTTAAACATCATTGGGCAATTTAAGAGGAGGAACAAAATATGAACTGCTCGCAACTGTATATTTGTACCAACTTTCTTATGTAAAATTTCAGACAAGCTTCTGTAAAATATTAATGGACCAAATTGTTCTCGTTCTGAATCTGGATGACTCTTCATTACAATTAAATTCATGGTAGAAATGGCTTGCAATTTTATGCTCCTGCTTGCACTATCCAGCATTATTTGATGGAGCTTCCTGCATTTCCTCTATAGAAATGTACTCTTGAGGAAAACTTGTCTGAAGTAACAGCATCAACTATATTAAGCTTGCCAGCCGTAGTTAGCTTATTCACATTCTCTGATTGAAACTGATCATTATTGTTTCGTGTGTCAGGTAAATTGAGATATTCACAAGTGCCATAATTATTGCCCCAACGGAAATATGTCCTGCTTTCAATGGATCCATTCTTGAAACTGCAATCGTGGCACAATGTACAGTTCAATACTTGCAAGGCACTTTGAACAATTTTCACATCTTTAAGAGTACAAAACTCGAGCAATTCTTCTATGAGAGCCTCAACTGGTGCCATCGCATTTGCAACTTTAGTTAAAACAAAACACAGCTTCAAAGAAAGTAGATGCATTTTCTCTGCTTCAGAATCTTTAGTGACTTTCATCAAATGGCCTCCCATAGAAAAGTCATTGTGAATGATGTCCTTTGCCTCTGTATTATTTTGGCCTTTACATCTCCATGTGTCCTGAAGTAGTGAATATAAATCCATTTCACAACATGCCAACAACTTTGAGACTAGATTTGTTTCTCTTTCATTGTTATCCAGGCCCCATATAGTTCGCAATTTGAAAGAAAGATTGCTCAACTTATAAGAAACACCCCTTTTACTACAGTGAATATAATTTTGATCTGGTTCTGAGCTAGTTGTTGTCATTCTGCCAGAACTCAATTGTGCTGTTGTGTCATATTGTGCCTGAGATGGATATCGATCATGCCTTCTCTTTGAAGCATTCTCAATCAAGACACAAGTTTTTTTATCTGCTGCCACTAGACCCAGGGTTTCAGCTGCATTCGCTTTTCTAGATGTCTCTTTCGTAGTCCAAGGCGGAGACCAAACACTATCATCATTGTATCTTTCAATTTTGCGTGTATGATCAAGATTGCCATGATTCTCAGTTATCTAAGATCTTGATGCCTCTCTCCCATAATCTACATCGTGCATTCCCCTTGGACCTTCATTTTGAAAACTCATCTTTTAGCCGTGCAATTTCAGCTTCCTTAGCTGAAAGCGCTTCCAAATCATTTCTAAGTGTTCTTCCTTCTCATTCCGGTCTCTTAAGAGATACAGCTTTTCTTGGTCCTGGAACAATAGCTGGTCGGAGAGGCGCTCAACCTCCCTCTCTTAATTGGTCGACTGCAATGGTTTAAACTCACGGCCTAAGCTGTCAAACGCTTCTCCTCGAGTGTACAGATGTCCTTCAACGATTAATTTTACTGCAAGTAACGAAATTGGAAAGCCCTAATTTCCCGTCAGCCTTCATAACCCTCAACCGAGCTCTGCAACATCATTTCCGAACTTTGGGCCTGGATCACCGGTGCACTATGAGTTTTAAACTTGAAAATAGAGATAAATGTTAAATGGCTT